>CAHIKZ030005554.1:237500-507500 GCA_903632075.3 Acanthosepion pharaonis
ATTATTATTCCATTTAGATTCCTCGACTAGTTTCGACTGAAATGGCCATCATTGGGAGGAGAAATATTTCTGCTTGCTGTTGGCAGTGAACTACAGAAATGAATGTCTTTTGTTGGAGAAAATGAACTTTTGTCTGTAGTTTTCATTTGTTTTTTTATTTTTTTAATCTTTTTCACATGACTCTTTTAACATTCCTTGTGTTGGTCAAACAGTCTCTTTTAAGTTGTTATTTGAGATAAGAACTGGATAGATACATTTTATCCTGAATTCTCTAGTCAGTTTGACAGTTTTATTGGACCTGGTGAGGGGATGTGTCTCTGTTTAGTGTTTGTGTGTGTGTTTTATTTGGTTCTTAGGGAGTGAGTGAGTATGATATGTGTAAGTGTGTGTATTGCTGTAGGTGTGTGTTATCATTTGGCTCATTAGGGAGTGAGTGAGTATGGTGTGTGTACGTGTGTATAATCGTGTGGGTGAGTGTGTAAGTGTGAGGCCTCCATTCCTCTGTAAGCATGTCTGTTTTGTGTGGGTGAGAAATGTGGGTAGGTTTTGATTTGTTGGTTGTTACTATTATATATTGTTAAATTTATGATTTAGCCTGGCTGGGTATTGTTTTTAGACGTTGTATCCACTTATTTTCATGGGACTCTAAAATCTTTCTAATGTTATCTGCTCTGAACTTTTCTATTCTCTCAATTATAGTGAATCTGGCATGGGTTTTGAAATCGTGTTTTTCTAGGCGGAAATGTTGTTCTACAGGTAATAACTGTTCATAGGGAGTCGATTTAATTCGCTTACGATAATTATTAATTCTGTAGTTAAAGGGCCATTCAGATTTTCCTACATATTGTTTCTGGCATAGTGTGCATTCTAGGAGGTAAATTATATTTCGACTTCTACAGTTAGAATCGTGGTAGATTTTGAAAGTAGATTTAGTGATTGAGCTAGTGAATGAATTCGTGTTTTTAATATGGTTGCAACATAAACTTCTTCTGTTGTTACATGGTTGGGAAAATCCTGTTGTTTTTGTTCTCAGTTCCTTACAGATTACCTTGTCCCCTGAAAAGGGGTTACTACCTATGATTTCTTTTAGGTTCTTAGGTCTACGATATGCAAGAAGGCCGGGTTCCTTAAGCAGTTTTTTTAGGTCTGGTTTGAGATGTAGTATTTCCCAGCAACGTTTGATTATTTGGGATAGTGGAGGCAGAGTGGGATTGAAAGTGGTTACTAGAGGGATGCGGCTAGATTTATTTTTAATCTTGTATATTAGGGTGCCTTCTCTAGGTGTGGAAATTGCTTTATTTATTTGTTCCCTGATTAGGTGTTGTTTATAGCCACGTGTTGTGAATTGATGCTCCAGATTTTCAATGTGTTTATTTAATTCTTCATTGTTGGAACATATCCTTCTGAGTCTAAGTGCTTGTGAATACGGAAGGTTCTCTTTGAGGTGTTTAGGGTGGGAAGACTTAAAGTGTAGATAGTTGTGGGTGTCGGTGATTTTAGTGTGTAGTGTCGTTTGTAGTTTCCTGTTTTCATCTATGTAAATGCGGGTGTCTAAAAATGTTACTGATGTTGTGGATTTTTCATAGTCAAACTTAATTGAGTCGTGCACTGTTTAGGGTCATAAGGAATTGGGTAAGTTTGTCATCACTACCCGTGTATACAAGGAATATATCATCGATATATCTTGCATAGAATACGCAGTCGCTACCATGATTGGATAGATATGGGTCTCCTCAAATTTTCCCATGAATATTGTAGCATATGATGGAGCTGCAATGGTGCCCATGGCACAACCTCTTATTTGAAGGTAGTGTGCTCCATTGAAGTTGAAAGTATTCAATGCAAGGACATGCTCCATGAGTTTTATGATGACTTCTGTGGGGGGGGGGTCCTGTTTTCTTCTTTTAGTAAGTGCTTCCTGAATGGCGGCCAGCCCTTCGATGTTTTTAATGTTTGAATATAGTATATATACGTTTTTTAATGTTTGAATATAGTAATATATACGTCCATAGTCACTAGAATAGCTTTCTCTGGTTCTCTCTCTCTATATATATATATATATATATATATATATATATATATATATATATATAATATTTGAAATATCAAAATATATATATAAATAAATAAATACTTTCATAAAATAAAACATAATTTTCAATTTGAAACTTTTTCTATATATACATATTAAGAAAGTATCGTGGCTTCTCATTATGCTATATATATATATATATATATATATATATATATATATATATATATATTGTATTTGAGCTGAATGTTTAACAGTGTGTATTTGTGTGTGTTTACTAATTAAACTTTTAGTGTGTACCTGTTTTTGAGTTGATACTGTTTGTGACCCACTAAAAATAACGTTTGAAGTAGTAAACATGTTGGATTAAATGACTAAATTGAAAACTAAAAATGAATACCTTGATGCAAATATATGCATACAGATAATGTGCTATACTTTAAACAAAGCAGACAACATACCCTCCTAGGAAATAAATTAATAATAAACAAATTAACAAGCCATATGAATGCATACATAAACACAACTAAGTTTTTTTTTGATAATAATAATAAATAGTGAATATTTAATGCATAAATAGAGAATGCTCTGAGTAATCAATAATAATTAGTTAATGAATAACCTTTTATAGCTATAAAAAAAACTGCATTCTGGCCCATAATTATTTCTACTCAATAGCCTTACATTAATTTTAAATATAACTTTTCACACCTATCCAATAAAATTTAAGATAATGCAAACTGAAAACACTTGATCTTGCTACCCATAATGCCCCATTTACCAGCATATCATAGTTGAGCTACTATCAACACATATGGTCTGAAAATTGCATTCAAGAATAAAAGCAGACTGTCACCACTCTGTGTTGACCTGTGTCTATTATATATATATATATATATATATATATATATATATATATATATATATATATATATATATATATAAATATATATATATAAAAGTTTATCATTTAGTTTGATTGATGTTAGCTTCAGCATCCTGACTCTAGAGTTTCATAGATGGACCTGTCCATCCTTTCTTCAGGGAGTATCAGCAATTTGCTGCTTATGTTTTTCTTATTACATAATTTTTTTATGTATTGTATATGTTTGTGTGTCTCTCTGCAGATGTGTGTACGTGTAAGGTGCCATAATCATTTGTCTATTTCTTTTTCATTTTACACTTTTTTCTTTTGATATTTGCCATTTATAGTGAATTATATTCTCTAGACATGCCACCATTTTTAATTTTTGAGCATTCTAGTTTTTCATTCTTGCAGAAATAATTGACATTAATACTTGTGTGTAACTCTGTCTAAAGGACGTTGAGCACTGTATACAAAAAATCGGTGTTAGTCTACATTTGGCTGAATTGTAAATTGTATTTCAGTTGAATATTTTGTGTATTTGTGTCTGTTTATTAATTAAATTTTTAGTGTGTACCCGTATTTGAGTTGATACAGTTTGTGACCCACTAAAAATTACATTTGAAGTAGCAAACATGTCGAATTAAAAAATAAAATCAAGCTCAGTGAAGAACAATGTGAATTGTTTTTACCAAAAATTAAATATCTTGGTCAAATTATTGCTAAAAATGGTCATCAACCAGGTCTGTCGAGGGCAAGTGCAATTAAAAATATTCCTCCACCAACAAACGTGACTACATTACAAATTTTTCTAGGACTGGCTAATTACTATCAAATATATGTACATAATATGCATAATTTGAGAGCTCCACGAACAATCTACTTAAAAAAAAGGAGTAAAGTGTAACTGGAATGATAACTGTCAAAAAAATGCATTTGATGAAATGAAAAAAAAAGGACTTGTCAGATTATCATTAGCATACTACAATCCAAAAGCAGAAATTATAGTGGTGTCAGATGCTAGTGAGTACGGTATTGAAGCAGTAATTTTACACAAATACAATGACATTAAAATGAAAGTTTTTGTTCATGCTTTATGCTCACTTTTACCAGCAGAGAAAAATTGCAGCCAAGTAGCAGTACTATTTCCTGTGAAGAAATTTCATAAATTTATTCATGGAAGAAATTTTAGGTTGCAAACAGACCACAAGCCTCTATTAACAATATATGGTTCAAAGAAAGGAATAACTACACATATAGCTAATAAACTATCTTATTAAACTATGATTTTATGATGGAGTACCAACCATCTGAAAAAAATTAGGATATGTGGCTGGATTATCAAGATTAATACCTAAAAATGCAGAACCATTTGAAGACAGTCATTGCAGCACTAAAAACTGAAATGGAAATAAAAAAAAACATTTTGTGCAACATATTATGAGAGTTACCAATTACCCTTGAAGAAATAAAAGAAAAGCAGAAAATGATGCCTTTATTGCAAAAATAAAAAAAAGCAATTGAAAGAAACAAAGAATGAATCCAGCAACAGTGTAGTAATGTTCAGACAAAGAGTTGTAATACCTATTGTGTTACAAAAGTAAATAGTGATGGCTTTTCCTAGTGGACATCCTGGTATTTCAAGAATGAAATCTCTGAGATGTTTCACATATTGGACCAGAATGGACCAAGCTATTGAAAAAATAGTGAAAGCTTGCAGAGGTTGTGCTCTGTCAACATAACTACCTAACACAAAGATAAAACATTGGCCAAATACAGACATAGTGTGGTCAAGACTACGGGTCTTATGAATGTATCACATTATCCTGTGGTAGTTAATAGTTTTCACTAAATGGCTGGGAAATTTATAAGTGCAAAATTCCAACATCATCTGTGACAGTGAATTTCTTGTATGAACTGTTTGCAAGATATGGCATACCAGGTACCATGGTCTCTGATAACGGAATGTAATTCACAAGTAAAGAATACAAAGACTTTTGTAAGATGTTCTCCATTGAACATATTACGACCTCATTGTATCACCCAAGGTCAAATATATAAGTGGAATGGTTTGTGGGAATGTTCAAAAGAGCATTGAAGAAAGCAAGTCTTGAGAATGTAAATGAGGAAGCACTTCAAAATTTTCTGAGAGTTTATCATGTAACAGCTAACCTTAATACTCCATCAGGCATTCCGCCGGCAGAATTAATGTTAGAAAAGTATAATCTATGTTCGACAAGTTATTACCAAGTCAAAAAACATGAACAGATAACAAAAATGAAACCAAAAGTTTCAAGGTCGGTGATAAAGTATTCTTTGGAGCATATAAGGATAGCAAAGAACCATGGGAAGACAGCATAATAGCAGCAAGAATTGGGAAGTTGATTTACATGGCAAAAGGGAAAAGACTTGAACATAAAAGGCACCATAATCAGCTGAAAAAAATAAAGGTTCATTGATGAAAGACCTGAAACATTGGAAGAACTGATAAAAATGCTATATGATGTTTTCAATGTGCCAGCACCACAAGGACAAATTCCAGAATAAGAAAGCATACTGAAGAACTGAAAGTAGATCCAAGATGGAAACGCTACAAAGACAAGTATGTTAACGAATTCTCCAGAAAGAGAGGAGATACTAATAAAAAATAAAATATTTATAAAAAGTTTTAATCTCAAAAAGGAGTTATTGTAGAGTAAATAGTACATTACTGGTGACTTTATGAACTAGTCCATAAAAATAAAGAGTTCCAAGTTAGAGGTAAAAAGAAGCCATTTGGAGTCGGTCTTCAGGTGTCATGGCAAGTTGTCAGAGCATTACTTATAAGTACTATGAAATGCATTATAACAAAAATCTTTTAATTACTTTTATGAATAAAGTATATTATGGGCACTATTGTCTTAAAATAAAAATTAGATGAATAATGAATTTTTATGAAAATTGTTTTCAATTTTTTAAAATTTTAGTTAGAATAATATATAAAATTTTTAATCTTTTAAGATTCTGTTATTTAGATAAATTTGCCAAACATCAGGTTGCTGATAAATGTGTCAGCACCTCATAAAAACACCCACCACCACATTAAAAGAAGTTTTCTGCATTACTTTAATTGAACTTTAAAATTGGTTTTTTTTTTTTTTTTTTTTTTTTTTTCAAATAAATTTTTTGGAAAAGTATATTTTATTTTTGAATGATTTTTTTTTTTTTTTTTTTTTTTTTTAAGCGAATTTGGTTGCACTGACAGATTTGTCAGCATGGCCGATTTTGTTGAATTTTTGATAATCAGAAAAAAATCATACCAATCAATTTAAATTTGGCTTAAAGTGAGCAGAGTGTTTTGCTTATGGGAAATATTAAATTTAATCTATTAATTTGGAATTAAAAGTAAAATGAAAGCTTCAAGAAAGCTTTTTCATTTTTAAAATGCTTTTTAAACCTTAAGATTTTTTTGTAAGTACCAACAATAAGTATTAAAGGAACTATTATAGCAGTGTACTGTAATAAAAGTTAAATGAGAGAAACTGTTCTTTTACCTTAGATTCTAACAATTTCTGTCTACAGGTTTTTTTTCTCTCATCATTAAATTTAGAATTTTAAAGTTATCACTTAAAGGAGTCCCTTGATAATTTTTCATTGGCATATTCTTATTGTCAGTATCATTTTATTTTGGGGCCATTAAGAAAACCTTAGGGATTGTTTATTTGTAGGCATTAACAGCAGTTCACTGAAAACCTTTGTATAGGAATGGGATCTGCATTAATAAATTTATATATTCAAAGAAATCTTTATCATGTAAATGTCATGAAATACAATTACATTTATTCTTAATCCCTACATTGTAAGGATATTTTCCAAATATATAAAAAAAAAAAAAAAAAAAATTCAACATCCAAAATCTGAAAGATACTTTTATTAGGGAAGTTTAATAATTTTTCATTATTGTTTAGTGTCCATAAAATGCAAATCCCCACCACTTTCCCTCTCTATTGTCAAAAGAGAGGTCTTTGTTTACAAGTCACCTGTATGACAACAGTAAATGTTCAACAGAAACCTTAGAGCAGGTAATTTGGTGTAGTCATTCATTCTAAATTACACTAAACAAATGCTTGAATTACAAAAGAGGTTACAATGTTATAAAGAGTTGTAGATATGTGTGCAGACACACACACACACACACACACACACACACACACACACACACACACACACACACAGTAGCTGTTGATTATTTAAAGGATAGACAGGGTAGTCTATGTAATTCTAGAAATTCACCTAAAATGGAGGAGTTTAGAAAAAGCTACATAAAAATTACTGGGGTAAAGGAAATGTTCAAAGCCTGTCACTGATACCAGAACAGGTAAGAAAAAAAAATGGTTGCTAGGAATTCTCAAAGTAAAGATGAAGTATGAAACAGAAACAACAACAACAATAATAAATATTAAAAAAAAATCTCTGTATGATGATAAAATATAAGCTAAAAATATAAATAAACTGAGGGCTCTGTACCAAAGTCAACGGGGTGAAAACTTTAGTAGCATATTTTGATTACCATTTTAATATTGTATTAATATAGGTACCTCCACGAGATCGCTAAAAAAAAGAGCATAGCATGATGAAAAAGACGCCAAACTTGGCGAAAACAAAATTTTATCGTCTAGATGTTTGTTATTATTTAGAGGAAAGGTCAAAGTATTTTTGGGGTATTTTTTCCATTTTTTAATCGTTCCTAGCACGTCCGAAATTTTCGTTAAAAATGTAGTTTTTTTTGAGTCATCAAAATTGACCATTTTTTTCCATTTTAAAAAAAACTGGAAATCTGACTTTGAAATTTTTAAAAATATCAATTATCATTTTTTCAAAACTTATTTTAAGAAAATCAGAAATTATAATGTTTATTTAAAATATTTTGAACCAAACTTAACTTGTGCCAAAAAGATGTAATTTGAAAATAAAACAAAGCAGGTCATAAACTTTTGCGTTTCTTGACATGTGATGAATGATATATTTACGAATTCCATGAGGCTAATTTGTTCTACGGAAGGAGAAAAGTGAAATAATTTACATTTACGTGAACAAATTATTTACCCCGTTATTTTTAATGAAAACTTTCAGCGGTCTAATTTTTTTTTTTTTTTTTTTGTACTTAGCTTTCACCTTTACGTTTATGATGCTTTATGGGAAATATATTGTAAAGAAATTAAAATAAAACTGTTAAGAGTGACATTAAATTTCATATTTCTTAAGAAAGGTATCTAATTAATTTATAAGTACCTTTCTCATGAGATTTTATCAGAATTGTAAATAAAATACTATAATTGTATGTACATTTATTACATTCTACTGTTATTTGTATTTGCATTTATTTTATTATTAATTTTGATATTTCATTTATGGAAAAATGTCGTAACTGAGATTAATATAAAAATAAGATCATATAAATTTCATAAAATGATACTGATACTTGTAGGTACCCTTCTCAGTTGAAATTGAAAAATCAAATTAACTTCTCCACACGTATTTCGCAAAAGTAAAGGCCTTAACAGCGGAGAACAATGCTTAACTCAAATAACGCAACTTAATTATATTCTGGTTGGTCTTCCGTATTTTATAATTACAGCTCGATTATAAGCACAAAATTACATTTCTTAATTACTGGGGATCTTCTGATTAGTCAAAATGATACAATTTACAACGCGCTAAAAAAAGATCTATCTCATAAGGACACTTATGAAAGCGGATGACTTTTAACTAATTTTATAATATTTTAACAACTTAAATGTAAAATGTGTTATAATTAATGAAATAACAAATAATTGTATTAAAAATTCATTTTTCATCGAAAAAATTTTTTTGCTTTCAGAAAATATTGTCCATATTCATAAAAACAACTAAAAGCAAATAAAAGCATTTGAAATTAAATAATATCTTTGTTTTATTGAGTTTTGTATGTTACAATTCAGAGCTGATTTTCAGGTACTGCGTATCCAATTAAAAAAAAAAAAAACATGATTTGCATTCCTCAAAGCCCTGTGCTTTTAATTATTGCAATCACTAAAACCGATGCGATCGAATTTCTAGCGTTTTCATAAAATTAGTTATGGGGGGGTAATAAATATTTAAAAAAAATATTTCTACCATGACTTTCATAAAAAAAACATTTATAATAATTTCAATCATCTGTGAATAGTTCCTGAAAGTTTCATTAACATCTGATAATTATTTCTATTTTTGCACGATTTTTCAATTTAATGTGTGTCATACCAAAAAGACGTGCTAAAAATTGTCTGTTGTTTACTAGTTCCGCTGATACAAATAGAAAAAAGGTTTTTTTAATCAAAATTTAGAATGTTCTAAAAAGAAGGAAATTTTTTTAAAAATAATTAAAAAAAACTTTGGTCTTTCCTCTTGATAATAACATAAGCATTTAGACAATAAAATTTTGTTTTCGGCAAGGTTGGCGTCTTTTTCATCAAGCTATGCTCTTTAGTGATTTCGTGGAGGTACCTATATTAATATCACACACACACACACACACACACACACACACACACACACACACACACACACACACACACACAAGAAAGATCTTGAATGAGGTAGATGTTTTGATATAGAAATTAAATTTGAATTGTATAGAACAAAAGAAGGGTGTTGCCAATCAAGCATGGCTTAATAATTGTGGCTGAGTTGGTCTAAAGCATATCAGATCTAATGGCAGTTTCTCCTGCAATGGGGGATACAAGTTTGAATCCTTATGGAGGGTGCATCACTTTCTTTAATAAGATTTCTCGAATATTCAGGTTAGTAGATGAAAATAAATTTAAAAAATATACAGTGTCTATTCAAATATGGGCATCCACTAAAAATAGCATTTAAAGTGATAAAATCTTTCTGATGGATGGATGATGATAAAAAAAAAAAATACATTACTTCTTTTAAAATATATTATATGTGTGTGTGTCTGGTTGAATAATCTGGATATATCTATTTTTATTTCAATCCTTTCAAATTCACAGATCATTTTCTTAATGTTCTTATTAAAATCATTAAGGAAGGTACCATAATTTTCCTCATTTCTTTTATTTTCCCCAAGGGGGGAATTGCTAAGACAAAAAATAATCTTTGATGAGTTTGTAAGTACTTGGGGGAAATAAAAGAAATGAGGAAAACTGTGGTGTCTTCCTTAATGAGTTTAATAACAATATTAAGAAATTGATCCACAAATTTGAGAGGGTTAAAATAATAAAATAGACATACATCTAGATTATTCAACCATGCTTGAATGAAGATGCATATATATAACAATGAATCATTCGTACAAAAAGTAAATGATTAAAGTAAATGATTAAAGTAAATGATTAAAGTAAATGATTAAAGTAAATGATTAAAGTAAATGATTAAAGTAAATGATTAAAGTAAATGATTAAAGTAAATGATTAAAGTTAATGATTAAAGTTAATGATTATAAAATGGCGAAATCCCTTCACTAATTCTAAAGATGCACTAACCCACTAATCACTCGATGAATGTTATGATCCTTGTTTTTAAAATTATAAACTGTATTAGGTTTTCCTTAAATATGCAAGTATTTTTGACGGGTCCTCTGGTCATCGTCAGACATGGAAACTATTTTGTTTTTGCTAAAAATTCAGGTAGCATCCAAGATGAAAAAAAAATATGGAAATCGAAATTATTTAAAAAATTTTTTTTTTAATGTGCTATTGATAATGGATACAAACTTGTGTGTGTGTGTAAGTAATATATATATATATATATATATATATATATATATGAGAGAAAAAAATTGAGTGATGCATTAAGTTTTCAGGATTTTTGTTTTTATCATTTCACCTCAATCAAGGTAATAAAATCACTAAGAAGAAAGGGGGTTACTGAGCGTTAAATAATGTGAAAAATATACTGTTAAAGAGAGAAGACAATAAAAGAACCAAAATTAAAACAGAAGATAATGATTGACATTGCATTTCCATTTTTGAAGATCAAAGTAGACTGGGAAGCAAGAAGCTGGAAGAGTTCCACAAGTGAGAAGTACGATAGAAAAAACTGAAAGCTTGTAACTTTGGTTACATCTAGCCATTTCAACTATAAAATGAGACCTTGCCACCAATATAGTACTGTGCTTAAATTCATAAAGTGTAGGTACCATAGAGGAAAGTTTATGAAAACAATTAACATGAAAATGTATATAGAAAAGGCACAGGGAAGCTGTGTTATGGTGGTGGGGAAAGTGACAGAAGCTGGGACACCAGGTCTTCATTAGATTAACGTAATGTACTGCATGTGACTACACATACACTTGAAGGAGATGCTGAGAATTTTCAAATTAAATTAAATTTTTTTTCCTTTTTAACCTTTATCACATTAATTTTTTTCTAGAATTGTTCCCCCTGCGACTACATTATTTATTTATTTATTTTTTTTTTTTTTTTTTTTTTTTTTTATTATTAAGGGTGCAAAAACATAAGCAGCTACTGTTTTAAAATTGTTATAATTTTCTTTGTATTGTGCGGAAAATGGAAGTTTAATCTTGTTCCAAAGCAGTAGTAGGCGATTTCCAGCTTAAAATACCAGAAATAACAGTTGACAAGTGTTTATTTATAGCAACCATCTCAAGGCGACAGAATGTGCCTAGAGTAGCAAAGGGAGAGAATTCTACAGCAACTGTTTTTGCCTGCAGCATAGTAAAGGTTAAGTATATGTTTTGTGTATATAGTTTACCTGATTTCATTTAGTTTCTTTTTCTCTTCACTGTGTGTGTGTCTGAGACTGAGAGAGAGACTGACTTCTACATCAGCAGAAGAGTCCACTAGCGAGAGATGGACATATTGTAGATTCTTCTCCTAACATTGTTATTTTAAACTTAATGAATAAAATACCATAGTTTGTCTTAAAAATTATTTTTAGCTTTTTGATAAAGAGAAATTTTGTAAATGCATTGAATTTATGAAATACCAAAAACTTAAATATTGCCATATATTTTTTATGCTACAGGTTTTTGTTAGCTTTGTATTTATGTTCTTGGAAAAGGCATGTATCTAATTCTTCCTGCCCTTTGTTTCATTATCATATATCTGCTAATGCTTTATTACTGACATGGTTGATAATAAAAATGGATGTAGCACTCTCTGGACTCAGAATCCTGTCATATTCAGAATTTTGAACTGAACCCTTTATTCCATCAACTGGGGTATACTGTTCTTATTCCACTGTTGTAGCTCATTAATTATTGATTCATTCTTTTGATATTCCTGCTGCTTGTACCACTGAACCTGAATATATAGATTTCATCAAAGACGTCCAAATAGTTATCAAGCTTATATCAAATTGGTATGAGGCCATAGAAAGCAGCTTTCATAAAAATCAAACTTTCTACACTGGTAACCATTGGGCCAATTTAGATATAATATATGTAGTAATCTACCTTTTATCAGAAATAGGTATTTTTAATTACTTTTGGTTTTCATTTCCAGGTAAAACTGGTTTAGAATATCTATTTTTAAGGTAGAATAGTTAGGTGGCACTCCAAAGTTAGAATATTGGATAACATAATTGCTCCCTTCTATATGGCTAAATACGCACGCGCACACACACACACACACACACACACACACACACACACACACACACACGTGTGTGTGCACTGTTGTACATGATTTATGATTTGCTTCCGCCTCTAACTTCAGTGTTTAACAATATAATTCCTTAAAAAAAATTGCTACTTTAGTCATCCACATAATTATTTATATGATGTATTGGGTTTATTCTGACCACAAATATTTTTCCCCAAGTCTCTCATTTTATTCATCTATTCACAATGATGTAAATAGGCAATAAATGTTTGTGAGGATATTAACTTGGAATGTACAAAAGCATGCTATAATTGCAAACACTAGGGCTGTTGTAGTGACTATAATAATAGTTGAGTCAAATGCTTGGAATAATTTACTCTTTGCATTAAGGTGGAAACTTTAATTGCCTCTTCTCTGATTGTGCAAAGGAAAAAAAAAGGTTAGCGATTAATACTGTTGCAGTCAGCCATGAAAACAAAGGTACAACTATTTTACAATAAATAACACAGTAACTTTTTAATACCTAGCAGTGTTGTGTATCTTGATGTCAAGTAAGATCCTTTTCAAATAGTTGAATTGAAAAGGGTGAAGTTTATAATCTGCTATAGTCTTCCTGGATATTATGTGGTCATACTGTAAGCTGTATTAACAATCACACTTGTGTACTTTTATTTGGTTTCATTCTTTCTTCATGGACAAAAAGCACAATTTTGATTTATAAAATTCTTCTCTACTAAAAGAAGGTATCTACATTTTGCTTTTCTTTTTTCTTTTGTACTGTTTGATGGCATATAAGATACTTTTTTTTAAAGTTCTAAAACTCTGTTCCAAAAGCCTCCCTCCTAAAGAAATTCTTGTATGTGAAATTGAGGTATCTGGGAGGTTATTGTTGACCCAGTCATCTAACAAAATCTGTATTTTTTCTAACTCTGTTATATTACTGTAATAATAATGTAAAAGAAAGGTTTTATATTCCAACAAATAGTGTTTTGAACTTGTTTACACTTGGTAACTTTGTATAAAGTAAATATGTAAAATTTTTGAAAATAGTCTCATTAGTTTAGCCAAGTAAAATATGACTAATATTCTAAATATAATATTCTTATTCCTTCAGTAATGCATTCATACCTGATCACTAAAACTTACTTTTTCTTCCCTCATTTTTAATGTATTTCTATAGTAATATCATTGCCAATGCACTTACATCATATAATAGCCTTATTATTTCAGTAATGCTTACTTTCATTCCTAATCACAAAGAATATTTCTTTACTTGATTTTTCTATGTACAAGAAAACTTGCTAAAATATTTTTTGTTAAAAAAAAATTTTTTTATAAAATTCATTGTTCAGCCATGAATCTTATTTTTGAGAAATGTGAAGTTTATTAGAACAAAGATTAACAAATAAAATTTTTTTTTTTTTTTCAACAGTATGGTTGACCCTTAACAAAGCACCTGGCGGCCACTTGAGGTAGAGGGTTACTTTAGGAGGTCATTTGTGTGTATTGGAGTGGTAGATAATGGTTAAATGGTGGGGGGGTGAGCTTCTAAGTTTAATTTACTTTTCACCAGTGGAATAGGAAGTGGTTGAATAGTAATAAAAATCAAAACATTTTCTACTACTGTTGTTGACACTGAAATATGACTTTTCATTTTTTTCTTTCTACAACAAGACTTTACATTATATATAGAATTATTTTGTCTGAAATGATGGTTTTATGTATATAATACAAGTAATTTCTATGTTGACATGAAAAGCTAAAATTTGAATGTTCGCTTGAATAAATAATTTAACCTGCACAAGGATTTTTCTTATATGCAGTTTGTATCCTAAAAATAGATTTGTATATTTGACAACTTTTGCTTTGGTAGAATTATTTGCAATATTACAGTACTTATCAAGAGAAATCATTTTGGTGCAATTATGTTTTATGATATTAACTTTCAGCTAACTAAAGAAATCCAAGACTAGGCAAAGAGTTATTGAGTTCTAAAATATATCTAAATAAATGAAAAAAAAAAAAAACTATGGAAAGATGAGAAAAATTAAATTGGTTGGAGGAAACTTTTTTTTTTCCATTTCTGAAAATGGTAACAGTTGATGCATCAAAGCAATGCTTTCTTTTTGTTTCAGAAGAGATAGGTTAATAGTTCAATATATAATGCTGTATACATTAAAAAAAAAGTATTCAAGCTTTTTACTCACAAGTGTATATCCATAAACCATTAGTCTGATATATGATTATTTACTGAATTTTCATCCAAATTTTTCACTATATAATGTTCAATTTCTGTGATTAATATTCATCACTGAATTAAGTGCATTAACAAGGCGATTATATTTAAAAATATGTAAAGTATTTTCTGTCACTTACCAACAGGCTTTAAACTTATTGATGAACCTACATAGAGATACAGAGACTGCCTTAAATTCAAAATAAGCTTAAAATTGAATAATTACTTTTCATGTACAAAATGAAAATTTAATTTACATACTTTCTTATCAAAATAACTATTTGTTTGTTTTAAGACCCAGTGTAACACAAGGGTCATGTAATATTAATCAGCAAAATCATAAATTGGTTACAAAGTTGCAGTAACTTTATGATGAATTATTCTCTCAACAATTCATTGTTTTCATTTTCTTGGTAAAGTTGCAAAATTGTATTTATTCTCTTGTTGAACTTGGTAGGAAAAATTCTCAAGTTTGCTGATCACTAATTACTATAATAAAAAGATATTAAACTAAAAAAAGTAAAATACAAAATTATACAAATAGTAACCCTATTCTATCAGTAAAGCTTGCATTAATTCCTGACTATCCATTTTTTTTTTTTATTTTATTTTCAATGTCACTAAAATAAAATTTAGGTTAAAAATTGTAAAATTCTTTCTTGATATGATTATAGTTTATTATCATCTTATTTTAATTGAAATATTAAATATTTGATTTTGTTCTAAAGCATTTATTACTAAATTTATGATTCCATTTTGTTTAAAAAGATTTTAATTATATTGATAGCCAAATAATGAATGATTCAAACCTGAAATATTTTAAATAAATGAAAAAATAATTATATTTGATAAATTGCCATTTGATTAGAAATAACATAGCTCACTTGCATATTAGTGAGTGACTTTATTTCTAAATGCATGCATATCATTTTTTTAGAAATGTTTGCAAGCAATAATTTCTAGTATTTGCACTTATTTCTTAAATAGTAAATGAATAAAAAAACTTGATCCAAGCTAATGAAGTTTCTCTATCCTTTTCTTCAGAGTGTGGTCTCCTGTGAATAAAAAATAAAATGAATAGAGTTTAAGATGAGGAATGGTTGTTTTAAATATATCAAAAGTTGTTTGTTCCCTTTTTTTTTTGTCTTGACTCATACAGCACAACTATTTGCTTGGAAATGTTTGTAATATCAAAGGAACTGCATCTTATATGATGAATATTAGCAATGTTGGATGAAAGCCAAAATGGTGTTAGAATTAAACGATTTTTGAGGAACAATTAGCAAGCAGATTTTGTCTAAGTAAACTCTGATTGAAAATCAAGGTAAATAGTTTCCTGCTGTTTACTTAAGTGTTGGAGAAAGCTCTAAATATATTTTTAATCACTGTCTAGACGTAAAATATAATTTTTTTATGAGTTATCTTCTATGTGATGTGGGTAATCATGGCTCTCCGGAACTTCCTGTCCTTCATAACTCTTAGTAAGGTTTGTCTTTTCACCACCCTTCCTTCTGCCATCAACTTACGCAAACACATTAGGTAGGTTACTTGCTGTTTTCCTGTCTCTCTTCAGTATATTCTGTGAGTGTCAGTTTTTTTCCAAGCCCTCTTAACTGTATCCTAGAATTTTTTTTTTTTTTTTTTTTTTTTTTGATTCTGTGTCCTTTTTGTTTCCATTTATATTAAAACATCCTTGTTACTCACATGTCCATGGAATTCTCAGGGCTATTACACTTTCACATCCCCCACCATGTTTTTCCCCACAACTATTTTATTTCTTTGATTACTTTTTCCTGTTCCTTATTTCATGTGCATCATGTTCAGAATATCAAACATGCATTTTTAAACTTTTTCCTGTTTTTCTTTATCACTCTGATGGTGGTTGATGAAACACTCAATGCACGCATCACGGCAAAACTGATTCCAGTCAACCACAGTGTTTGGGCTGGAAATTTCTAAATCCTCTCTTAGTGTTTCCACAGCTGGTCCTCTGCCTCTTCCAAATGCTTATTGTCTTCCGGCAAGCTTTACCTCTTGCCTACAATGGATGTTGCAAGCAATGCAGTCCATATTGACTGGGGGGATGTGAAAGTGTAATAGCACCAAATTCTCATTCTGTATAACCATATTTTTGTTGCTTCTAGTCTTCTCTTCATTTGGGAGGAGAATATCCTGCATTCCCTAACATAAAGGAGGACTGGTATTACACAGCAATTCAGCACCTTTTTTATTTCTAATGAAATGTTCCTGTTTCTTAATACTTTGCTTAACTTTTGGAAGGCAACATTCACTATCAGTTTTTGGTGTCACATTTTCTGTCATCCTTTTGTTATATAGGAATAAAGTCTCTGCTGACACTTGAGTTTGAACATAGATTGCCAGTGAGCAAACACAGGTGATCCCATTATTGAATTAAGTAGACCACGTGACCATAGAGAAATCGCATATATAGGAAGTCGCATGACGTTTAAATGATTGCCATTTGTAGTCTATCCTCTATTATTGTTTGGATCACCATTCTACTCTATCCTCTATTATTATACGGACCACTATTCTCCACTCTATTCGCTATACTATTTCTCTATTCAGATCACTATACGGTAAGTATTATCAAGCAAGTACTATTATTGCAAGATTATTCGAAGGTGTCTGACACCAGTATTGTTTGACAGCATACTATAGTTGTATCTGTGATTACAAAGTCTCTACTACAATGAGCATTACAAAAGTGACGAGTATTTGATGGCAGCACAAAAGTGGCAATTAGTGTTTAACATCACTAAACCATTAAAACACTTCCTTGATGTTTACATTTTCATACTTGCTTAATTTTGGCATCTCCAATTTGTAACATCTTGGGATGTTCCTCTTACTGTCAACCATACATTCTGTCTTCTTACAATTGAGCTTTGGTCCTCTCTTCTCACTTTCTTTTATTACCTTCTGTAGGAGTTCTTGCCATTTCCTCTGTGTTTGCTATCAACATTTTACATATCTTGGTTAAAATTGCATCTGCCAAAAATAAAAATCCTGTTAGGACTACTAGTTTACTTAGGATCTCCTTGCTGTAAAGGTTTAATAAATCAAGTAAGAAGACACGTTTTTGTATGTTTACTGAATTCATTTTTTTACAAATTCATTTTCTGTATCATTAAATCTGGATTTGGTAAACTCTAAATTTGAAGATATTAAGTTTTTATTCTGGCATTAAATAATACATAAAATCTAAAAATAAATATGTGCATTTTACTTCAAATGACTAAGTTGCCTTGGCAGTATTATTTACTGTTTAGTCTGACACAGTTGAAAAATATTAGTTGATGACTTAGCCTCAAAATAAAACAAATGGCAATCATGTGCTACTATGGTTAATTGCTGAAATTCATTGTTTATAAATTTATAACTATTCATTGTCATTATGATTGAAACTGATGAAAAAATAAAAAAAAAATGGAGATATTGTTTTATAGAATATTGTTTTTGTTAATTTCATTTACAAATGAATAAATGTAATCTCATTCCCAAAGAATTGTTGATAAAACTATCCAGTTTTTTTTGTTTTTTTTTTTTATATGTATATATAAATTTTTTTTTTTTTTTTTTTTTTTAAAACAAAATGTAACTTTTACATGCTGTCAAATATAGTGATTAACTACTCTCATAGTCTCACTTCAATTCCTCTTAAAGGCTCTGGAGTGTCATAAAAATCTGTTTGAACTATAATTTTAAATAATGGAGTAAAATTAATTTTATCAGAAATAACATACATTCAGAGAACAATTTTCTAGCATCCAACATAACATTGCTGCTTTTATCAAATATCATCTTCCAGTTCTTGCATCTATTTTATATATCTCTATTTATTTTAGCTTGTTTTGACAAATCATTCCTCATATGGTGATCATTGAAATTTTTATAGAAACAGTGGATGTCTAAAATTCAAGAATATTTGTATGCCTCTTCCCAATAGTTTGTTCAGCTTTAGTAAAAATATAATAATTTTCTCTTTCTCTTGTCTCTCTTTTTGTTCCTCTATCTCTCTCTCTCTCTCTCTCTCTCTCTCTCGTTGAACAACTTAATTGTTAATTGATTCTATTTTCTGTTATGCCATCTTTCACACATCTTCATAAAGTGTTCTGGGAGGATAGAATTATTTTACGGAATGTTGAAGGGGTGAAAGTTTGGCCTTGTAAAAATTTTCGGTTTATCCAAAAAGAAAAGGAAGAAAGCAGATGAAATGTAAATACAAAATTTTTATATTCCAGAAATTGAGGTATTTTACGAAAATGTTTTTTTAAATCTAGTTTCTTTTTTGAAGACAGTTTTTGTATGTCAGAAAGTAGGCTAAACGAAGATTTCTTAATGATTACTCGTACTACTTCAACTGTTACTCCAAATGCGGACTGCCTATGTGATACATTGTCCTTTTATCTATACCTGGTGTATGAATATAGTAGTAGACACAAAATGCACACAAATATTTAACAGAAAAATGTTCGGCTTCATTTGAATGTGTGTAACTTGAAGAGTATAAAGTTTTTTTTTAATAAGCTGAAATTTAACAAAGTAATAATTGATATATATTTTAAATGCTGTGTAATTTCTTTCTCTGCAAATAAGTTAATTAAATTTAAAGTTGTTATCCACAGTAGGGATATCTTATTAATCCTTTCTACTTTAGGTGTTAGGTGTGATGCACGCTTGAGTGATCATGTCACTTTTCGATTCATGACAGATTTGACAGAAGAATTCCTGCATTAGACTGGTTGCCAAACAAGGCAATAGAACCTAATCTGTCCTATTTAACCCATATCTGGGGCATATGTTAGATTCATACAATTCATAAGGGTATCTGTACATAAGTTAATGTAACAAACTTGACTGAAATTCAAATTCAGTTACCTGACTTCTCATACTAAGCTGACATCCAAGCTTACAGCACCTTGTATTCCAAAGCATGTACCTATTTAGTTACTGACCAAGCTCAACTTGCTTGACTTCGGTGATCAGATGAGAACAGGTGTTTCAATGTGATATGGCTGTAAAATATCTTACTAATAATTTTCAGTAAAAAGACATTTTGTCTGAAGTTGATTAATTAATAAAATCTGTTATAATAATGTTTGCTATAATTTGAATCTAATTTGTTCATTTTTATCAAATCATAATTTATATAGTTTTTTCTCTGTAAAAAAAAAATCTTTCTGAATAAAGAACTACTCCAGGTGTCTTTTGCAACCATCCAGGAAATTGGATTTTTTTTTCTCCTTCATTAAGAGAATTCTGTAAAGAGTAGAATCCATTAAATGGTAATCTTAAAGTGCAGCATCTGCTGAATGCAGTGGGTAAGTGAAAATTACCCTGGCCATCTTGAATTTTTACCTAGTTTTCAAAGAACGGTGGAATTGAGCATTACAAGGATAGAATATTATGTCCTTTTTCTTAGCTAATTCTATGTTCAGGTTTCTCTTTGATAGCTGCCTTCACTTGGTCTGGAAGTGGAAGGACTACTTGTTCACTTTTAGTGTTTGGTTTTTCAGAAAAAGCTTAAGTGTCTCTGTTTCAATTCCTTCATATACCCAGCATCACCTTTGTACCAACTATACTTTTGGTACAGTAAGTAGTGACTCATTTTGCTCACCCCATGATCTCTTGCATTTTGCATTGTTGTAATGTAGCAATTTTCATAATGAAATAAAGTCCATTACTGCCTTTTCCATATGTGGATGCCACACATCAGAGTGATTAACATAACCAAATTGGTGTAAGTGATTTTCAGTACTTGATTTGGATATTTTTGATATGTTGGTTATCTCCTGCATTGTATAACAGTAATTGCTTTCAATTAATATCTTTGTTTGCTATCAGCCTCAACTGTTCTATTTTTGACTTAATCATCATACTTCCTTTATCAACTGTATTTTTATTTTAATCTTAAGAAAATGCTGGGCAATTTTGGAACAAACAAAAGGTATAAATTCATTTTTATCATTTGTTTAGGTTTTATTACAGTTCTAATCCTTTCTTTTTAAAACAAACATTGCCGAGGAGTGAAGGTAGTTAAAATAAGTGTCAAGGGAAAAACTGTCCTTTTGACACTTTATTTTATTTTTTGTTTTTCTTTTGGGCATGAAGGTCCAAGATTGCCTAATGCTTTTTAGTTTACATCATCAATCAATAAATAAAAACATGACAATTTTGAATTTAATTTAGTTTTTAAAAAATATTGCATACTGTATATACAGTTCTTAATAGTAATCTTTTTTTGAATGAACTGTGTTAATACCATCAACTAGCAAAAACATGAACTTTTTAGGCTACTCATTAGTTACTTTTAGGGGAAAAGATAATGTTTTAAATGAAATGATTATAAATCACTTTAGTTTATACTTCCAAATTTAAAAATGTCAGTCATGTGCCTCTATCCTCTTGTATGCTTGTATGTGTGAAAAAAATAATTTCACAGGTTTGCCAATCATCTGATTCACACCCTCGTTTCTGGTTCCTTCTAAAGCAGGAACATCCAACCTGGAGACTGAACTGTGGTCCACTTAATATTTTCATGTGGCCCACTGCCCATAAAATCTTTATGTATATATTTTTTTTTATTTACTTTAGTAACATATGTCAAGAAAATTATTCTCAGATTCTGCTAGTAGGTTCACTTTCCCCCGTTGCACTAAAAGGGAAAAGGGGAGCAAAGGTCTTTGCTGAGACACACTGGCTGGTGCATGACGCAGGAGCCAGAGCTAAATAAAAAATTATTTAGCTTATCTAGAAAACTGTTACACATATAGGATAGTACAGACTGCTGTGAACAATTCTTTTCGTGCAGGAAAATCATCAAAACTGCTGAAAGGAATAAGTTGATTGATTCCTATTTAACTAATATTCTTAGATTAAAGACTAGTACCATAAAAGCAGAAATTGTCAATATTATCAAAGGAAAGCAATGTAAAAAAAATCACATTGAATTTTATTTTGTGTCTGTATAGATTCTTTTCTTTTTTTTTTCTTCTTTTTTACTGTCAATAATACAGTATTTTTTGTAATTCTATATATTTGTTATTAAAAATTGATATTCACAACCTTTTGAACATTTTAAAAGCATATTTATATAAAGTACTTTTGTGGCCTGATGAATATACCTAAATTCCTAATTTTTGCCCATTAGGAAAAAAAGTTGTACAACCATTTTCTAAAGTCTACTTCTAAATTTTATTTACTCTTCCCCCCCCTCTTAATTTATTCCCCCCCCTTAATTTATTCCCCCCTTAATTTAAGTAGAGAGGATCATCTATTGTCCAGTTCATACTTCTCCCTGGTCTTTTGAACAGGAATAGAAATTTATCAATTGTTTCCTATTTAGGATTGGGTTTCCAGTTCCTTCTAAAATCTTTTCATTCTCTTTTATTCCCAGTTGCGTCTTGGTGGCATTGTCACCTTGCTTTGGGTGAATTGATTAAAAAAATATCTGAAACTATAAGATATTGAAAGTTTTTCTTTTTATAAACATTTAACAATGGCTATACAAACCAATTAAGTCAACATCCTATTCGGCCGTTTTCTTTTTAGAGTTTGTTTTATAGCTGAGATATCAGAATATTTCTTATTGGTTCCTGGGGTTAAAAATATTTGAAACTAGGATTCTAAATGCTGATTCTTTTCAAGGCAAGAAAGTCATTCCAACTTGGAGACTTGATGAAACGATTTCTCTCTCCGCGTGTGTTTGGCTTTAAGCTTAGTAAATATCTATATTCTGAAGTGAACCTTTTATTTAATCTACAGGAGTAGTCTATTCTCATCCCAATGCACATGTCTAGGGCTATCTCATCTAGTTCATATTTTTAACACTGTTCAGTTATTGCTCACCCTGTTTCCGAGTCCAAGTATACACTATCCATCCTAAGAATTGAACTCACAATCCCTATGTTACCAAATTCAAAAACCAATGCTTTAAACAACGAGGCTATTGTTCTGTAGATTGAATAAAGTGTTTACTTCAGAATTATCCTGATTGATATATACCTGAAGAAGGCCAGAGTGTACGATGGCCGAAACATCATGATAACAACAACAAAGATGAGAATAATAACCCAAATATAAATAGTGTAAATAAATTATGTCATGATATACTTAATATTTTGTTGCTATTCTTACACTTTCCTCATTTTCAAAACTGCGCCTAATGTTTTCTATCATATTTGGTTTGGAACTTTTTATAAATAATAAGTTTCACTCTTATCTATGAGATATTGAAGGTTTTCTTTTTATAAACATTTAACAATGACTATACAAACCAATTAATAATTAATTTTAGAGTTTGTTTTATAGCTGAGATATCAGAATATTTCTTATTAGTTCCTGGGGTTAAAAATGTTTGAAACCAAGATTCTAAATGCTGATATTTTTTTTTTTTTTTCTCTAGGCAAGAAATTGTTCCCATTTGAGGAATTGATAAAACATAAACTCTCTCTGTATGTGTTTGGCTTTAAGCTTAGTATGTTTTCTGTAACTCCATTTGCATTGGAGTTAGAGAAAATTAATTTTGCAATGTATTTTACCTTGTATTTTAATTTCTATTCTCAAGATAAAAAAAAGTTAAATTGTGTTATCATCCCTATCTAATTTATAAATTCTGTAATTGATGTAAAAGAAATAATTTTACTAGCAACCTAAACCTTTTAAAGGCAATAGGAATCCTAATACAGACACCACCTTTTAACTTTGTGGCTAGTGTTACCCCAAAATAATACCAACAGTTTTAATATGATGGGACCTGATGTCAGTGATGGATATTGGTGATGTTGCAGACAAATTTTAACCTTCTTGCCAATTTTGTTCTTTTCGCCTTTGATAGCAATCTGGCAAAATGGTATCTGATATGAATTTACAAATGAAACTGAGGTGTATCATTGAATTCCTCCATGCAGAAATAAATTGGACCATTTTAACATTTAGTGCTTGCAGAACATTTACAGAGACAAGTGAATGTGAACACAGATAGGTAATTTGTTTTAGTAGTAATAAGTGATGTGCATGTTCTGGATGGTCCTGTCAACCCACAAAAAGAACCTTGAAAATACATATCTAGTGGTGGTGACTGTTGAAAAATAATGATTTGATGCTGAAAACTTGCTCTGAGAGTGTGATTGTACTCTCTTGCATTTATTATAGTTTCTGTAGAAATAAATAGAATGTATTGCTTTCAGAACACTCATTTAAAGTTATGCTTTTATTCATTTTGTTGGTAAATTCTTTATTTATCACATTCAAACATTTAATATTGCTTCACCAAAAATGTAAATAATAACAAATATGAATAAACCTAATTCTGAAGATTTTTTTTGAGCAGAATTTCAAGAATCTGTTAAAGAATTAGTCATACATATCTAATAAGTATTTCATTGGATAAAAAAGATCTTTGAATTTTGCAGCATATGATTTTTTTCATCATGCTCTTCTTTTTTTCATTTTTCCAACATACTAATTTGCTAAATTCTATTATCTGAATGTTATATTAAAAAGGAAAAAATAAGATGAAAGAAAACTTAGTCAAAAATTAATAGTGAAAATACTTTAAGAAATTCAGGCAAGATGAAGATAAGTCAAAAAGTAATAATGAAATATTTCTAAGAAATTCAAACAAATTTTATTAGTACTAATAGATGGTCTACAAGCTTTCAAACTTGTACTTTTTACCTTCTATACTCTCTCTATATTATATGTACTTGTGCATAATGAGATATTTTGAACGAAAGTTAAAGGCAAAAACGGAGGTTCGGTCTACACACAACTACATGTTTTCAGAAATTTTTGCTTGGCTTAAACCTTATTTGAAATGGCAAGATTGCAAATACACCCAGTTTTGCTCACAAGTGTGTTTGTTTTGATTTTCATGTTTTTTTTTTTTTTGTTTTGTTTTTATGAAGTTTTCTCTCTTCATTCATAATGAACGAATATGGTTTTATTTTCATAGTTTATTAATGTATAGGAATATAATAGTCATATGAAACAGAAAAATATGATAGATTAATTTACACCTTAAAATGTATTACTGGGTATGGTATTCCTCAAAAATTCGAAAATAAGTTTTGAAATGGAAATTAGGTGAAGAAAAACACTATGACTAAACATCCAATTCATTTCTATTCTTTAATATTGTGAAATACTAAATATTTTAGTGAAATATATGTATGACATTGAGATTTTAATGGATAATATGGTACAACTTTTAAAAAAAAAATTTACATAAAGATGGCTGTAATATGTGGGTTATATTATACTCGAGAAAATAGGGTAATTTCTAAATTCTAGAAATGATACCAATAAAATAATGGAATTGGGAAGCATTTTAAAGTTTGTTTCTATGCACATTGTATAGTAATGAATGTACAAGCTTGAAATTTAGAACAAATGCCTGTCTTTAATCCATTCTCTCTCCCACCCTCATGTTTTATATCAGATTTCTTATGAATAAATAGACTAAACATTTGAGTGCATATGCTGATACCCCCCCCCCTAAAAAAATAAAAAAAAATTTCAACTCTATTAAACAGTCTCTGTTGATTCTTGAAGTTTGTTCATATCAAAACACTATAGCATGGAATGAAGGATGGTAAGAATTTTCTTAGTGAAAACCATTCTGCAATTTAAAAAAAAAAAAAAATTAACATTCTTGTACAATTTTGAAAATGTGTAAAAATTCAAAATATCTTTTGATAAAACAAAAACTTATAAAATGTTCAATTTTTTTTCTTTTAGTTACATGTAAAAGTAGTTTTACAAAAAATAAAAAATGTGGCTATTTTCATACCAAACTTGTTAGGAAATAGTTATATAATGAAACAGCAGATTTTGTTTAAAAATGTAGTTTTTCTTATTCATAATTGGCCATATCATGTACATACTTATATTTATTGCCATTACATTATATAGAAGTCTAGGTGCCTCATTCTCATGGCTCTGCCAGTCTAATAGTAAATATATAATTATATCAGTCCTTAGCCACAGAGTAATGACTACTTAGTTAATATTGGTTTGTTTTTATTGTCATTAGAGGATTTTTTTTCCAAAAGCCACTCAAGATAGAGGGTTACTGAAGGAGGTTGTATGAGCAGTAAGAAGTGCAGTTTATGAGGATATGTAGGAAAAATAATGATAAAGATGTAGTGGTTGGGAAAGTATCCTCTTGGGAGTTATGGTTCATCAGAAGCTGTTTCTGTGGAACTTCATTCAAAATTTTTTTACATTTTTGAGTATCAAAGTTGACTGGAAAGCAAAAAGCTGGTAGAGAAGTGCAAGTGAAGAAACTGCTATCAAAGAACTTATGGTTACATCTAGCAATTTCAACTGTAAACTGATGACCTAGCTACCAATCTAGTACTGTGGTTAAATTTGTAAAGTTAAGGTAACAAATGTAATGAATTTTTTTACTATAAACATAATATTCAGCAGGTACATGTTTGAGTAGATATCCCCGTTTTCTAAACAGTTAAATTAATATCTACTAGCCTAGGAAAAGTGTTTCTCAACCTTTTTTACTTCAGGGTGCACTTGTAGAAAAATTAAAACTCTAGGCTGCACTATAAATTTTAATAAGGAAAAATAAGTCGTGAAATTTGCAAATAGGAAAATAATAAAGAAAATTACCTTTTTAATGATTGTCATTTTTTTGTCTAGCATCCCCAAAGAAGATTACACTACAGTTTTACTTTAAAGTGATTTATGAAGAATCTGATTTTTTTTTTTTTTTTTTTTTTTTTAGTGAGGTTGATAATGACAGATTTAAATCTTTTAAGGAAGGCAAAGGGGAATGGATTATCCACTCCTTAAAGATTAAGGAGTTTAGCATCTGAGTTAAAATATCAAAAGACTTGACATAGACATGTGTGATTGGTGTTTCTCGCTTTGTAAAACAAACATTTTTAAATATGAAAATAATTCATACATTACTTTTCTGTTAACTTCACCACGCATGGCTACTTTTCAGGATGTATTAGTATGCCTGGGCATACAAATTGAGAAATACTAACCTAGAGACTAAAACTCAAAAATGTCTTATTAAAGAAAGGCCAAGAATTGAACCTGTATCCATTTTTTTGTGACTGACATTTGCATTTATTATATAGAAGATGAGCTATTGAGTTGAGTCCCTTTTAATTGAAAAAGTGTGACGCACACATTTATATAATTAATGCCAATTTCATTGTGTGTGTAATATGTGTGTGTGTGTGTGTGTATTCAAAAAGTATTTATTTTCTTGAAATAACTAATGTGGTAATGCTGTCCTTCTCATGCTTGCATGAAAATTTCTGCACTGGTAGGATGAATCACTGTTATGCCTAGAGTACAGATGTGGAGAGTGTTGGTGAAATTTGTCTCCAAGGTGCTGGAAGAGTAGAAAAAGCCAGTCTGTATGGAAATCACTCAGGATTTGATGGACTGTGCAAACCCTGAACCTGACTTCATGAAGACCATAATCACTGACTAGACCTGGGTTTATGGTTACAACCCAGAAACCAAGTTCCAGTTTTCCCAAAGGAAGCATCCATCATCACCAAGGTCCAAAATAGCTGTTTGCAACAATGTGAAGATAATGTTGACCTTTTTCTTTGACTCCCATGGTATTGTGCATCATGAATATATACTGCAAGGCCAAACAATTAGTAAGGAATACTACCTGGAGGTTACACGTTACCTTTGTGATGCTGTGCGTCAAAAGAGGCCAGATATGTGGGTGGTGAAGAATTGGCAAGTCAGCCATGACAATGTACCCATTCATTCTGGCCATATAATCTAAGCTTTCCTGGTCAAGAACAATATAGCACTTGTTTGACAGGCTCCCTATTCTCCCGACTTGGCAATGTGTGACTTTTAACTATTCTCCAAACTGAAAACCATGTTGAAAGGAAAGTGATTTGATTTGTGAGAGTAAATTAAAAGAAAAGTGATGACAAAGCGCCACAGCATTCCATAGGTGTTACCAGCAGTGGCAAAACCATTGAAAAAAGTATGAACTCCCAAGGGGAGTATTTTGAAAGTGATGAAATAAAATTTGTGAAATGTACAAAATTGATTTTTTTTTTTTTTTTTTTTTTCTTCCTCTCCCAAAGGTTGGATACTTTTTGAACACACCTTGTATATAAATTTTGACGTTTCTTTTTAGGAACTTTTATGAAAATGCTGCAATTTAATAATTTTACTTTAAAAGTTAATTTTAAAACATTTTCTGATACTTTTTTTTATGTACATAAAAAGTTTTCATATAATAACTCTATTCTATGAGTAATGTTTGCACTAGCTCCTGACCATCAACAATCCCTTTCTTATTGATCTTCAATGCATCACACTAATCTTTGGTAAAAAAATTGCAAGATTCTATTCTTAATCATCAAATATTTTTCTATACTACCAGAAATATTTAGTACTGCAAGTGATTGGAAGAGAGGTGGAGCTGCTATGATGTCAATGGGCAATTATTTATGCCATGAAATATCAAATTGTTTGAATTGAATATAATAACAAAAATTTTGTTCTTAGAGGAGTTTGTTTGTAATGACCCTAATATGTACTGGGCTCTGCCTAAGTGATACCAAAATAGATTTTGGACTCAGTGTCACACTGGAGCATTGAAGAAGTCTAGTGCATCAAAGGGTTGACCTGAAAGGTGATTTCTTAGTTACCAGGTGCAGATTTGTGTCTTACAGTATATCATTGTGATATATAAACCACCTGTGCTTAGTATGTTCATAAGTGGGACAACTGGAGGACAGGAAGTTATATAAGCACCCACTTGAGTGGGGATTATAGTCTCTGGCATTGTCACAAAGAGATCCACATTTGGAGAAAACCCCCAAAACACACACTCACTAATATTGATGAAATCTAGAGGTGAATAAAACAATATTTTTACATGAGATTTTATCTTGTTTTCTTATTAGTCTTTTCAATGATAATTCACAAAAAAATTTACACATAGAAATACATAGAAACTATTCACTATTTTAGCATTGAAAGGGTTTTTTCCTTTATTTTCAAAATTTCCATAAAAGCATATCTTAATTTTTACAAAGCACAGCATTATAATGGATGCAAAAGTTCCTAACACTTTTTTCCTCACCCATAATATTTGAGAAATCTGAGAAGAGACTTTGAAGTTTATTTAATAACTTATTGCATATACAATTAGTCAACTGTAGTAATTTACAGAGTTGAGAAAAATTTCAGAGACTAGAAAAATGGGTTCTACAGGAATCTATGGAGAAAAAAAAAAAACAAAAAACTTTGCTCAGCATTTAAATACTTTTTTTTTTCTTAACATGTCCCAAAAAGATAAACATTAGTAATGAAAAATGAATTGATGAAAGTTCAAAATAAAGAAAATTGTTAAATCCAGGATCACTTTCAATATCCTCCACATAAGCAGTTTCTATTGGGAGAAAAAAATATTCTGGATTTGAGAACTAAATGCATATTTTTATCAGAAATTGCTGGGACTTAAAGAATTTGTTCTCCCCCCTCCCCTTGTCAATTATAAGTCATCTAATGTTAGATTTAATTCATAAAAAAAGACATTAATTTTTTCCCCCCTTTTGATCTCTTATATAGTTTTGTCAGCATTGCTTGCATTAATTCCTGACCACTGACAATCCATTTCATTTTTATTCGTCTACAATGTCCAACATAAACATTTAGTGTTGAAACTTGCTAAATCAAATTTAAGGTAAAAAAAAAAAAAATTTAAAAAGTAAGAATTCCTAGCATGATTCCCCTTTCCCCCTTATTATCAACCAGAAAAATTTTCATTAGTATTTAAAAAAAAAAATCTATCTGTAGGAGTAACAGTAAAATGAATTATTAGTATAATACAAAAAAAAAAGTATTTTTTAATTGCTGATGTTTGTGGGGTTCAGATTGTCTGTCCTAAAATGCAATAATAATTCATAAATTATATTTTGTTTTTTTACCTTCTTATTGCTAGAATTTCTATTACTTTGGTAATTGCATATATAGAGTAAGGGAAAGTTTTAATGTTTAATAAATTCTACAATACCACCAGTAGAAGTTATTAAACAATAAAAATAATTAAACTTCCAAGTTTTAAGTTACTGATTAGTATAATTATGTAAAAAAAAAAATACATGTAATAAGTGTTTCTTTTATTAAAATTAATTTATGATAAAATTTCTTGGCAAAATATTGTATTACACTTTTTTTTTTTTTTTTTTTTTTTTTTTTTGTAAGCAAGCAAGGCAGGGTGCTACTAGTATGCAAAGGTTTTCAGAGTGGGAGCAAGAGTAAAGAGGCATGATGGAGGAAAGGGTGAAGAGAAGGACAGGGAATAGGTCAGGGCATCTGGAGATGTCGATTGACATTACATTTGAATAGTTGGAGATTATAGCTATCATGGAAACAAGTAATAAGAAGGGAATTCCACAGACGGGAGGTGCAAGACATGAAGCTATTGGAGTAGGAGAGACAGTCACATTTAACCATTTCGACAATGAAAGGGTGGGGCCGTGATGCCAGCCTAATAGCATGCTTAAATTTACGCAGTCTAGGAACTGGCAAAAGTAGCTTGTCGGAGTAGTTCTCGTGAAAGTATTCATAGAAAAGACAGAGGGAGGCGATGACACGTCTGTGAGAGAGCGACTGTAGATGAAATACCAGAGCAGGACCAAACACATTGCATATCCGTCTCTGGATCTTGTCAAGGACCTTAAGGTGAACAGTGGAGACACCAAACCATATATGGCAGCAGTATTCCATGTTATATAAAATATTGTATTATGTTGCTGATTTGTTTCAGTTAAATTTGTATGATTTCAGAATTGTATAATATTAGTTCCCTTAAAGTTTCACAGTAATTTTTTTTTTTTTTTCTTCAAGTATACATTTATTTTAAACATCATGTCCCTTCAGGATGTAGGTGGTCATGGCTCTTTACAGATTCTTTTACTTTATTATTTGTGAAATGCAATGACTTCTTGAGAAAGGCTGTGGAATGGCTTCCTGTTGCCTTTTTCATATTTTGGAATTCTTTCTCAAAGATTGGCTATCACTCAGGGCTAGAGAACCCTGTACATCCTACTATTAGGTACCTCCACTTGTTGCTGAAAAAAAAAAAGCATAGCATAATGAAAAAAAAACCTCCAAACTTTATAAACAAAATTTTATTGTCAAAATTTTTGTTATTATTAAGAAGAAAGACCGAAGTATTTTTTTATCATTTTATTAAATTTTTTAATCCTTTCTAGTACATTTCAAATTTTGGTTAAAAATCTTGAATTTTTGTGTCAGTGGGTAATTTTACAATTAGTGTTTTCACGCTTAAGGTGAAAAATACATTCATTTAGAAATTCTAGCAAAAATCAAATAATTGTTTGATTTTAATTAACTTTCAAAGCTTCTTCACAAATGAATGAAATTTTTTTGAAAAATATTTTTTTTTTTTTTTTTTTACTTATGTAGATTCTTACTTAATTTCCTGAAAACAAGAAATTAAATTTCAATCTCAAAATTTACTTTGAGTTAAGAGCCAGACTCCTTGAAGAATACAAATCCTCAATTTTTTTTTTTTTTTTTTTTTTTATTATTTTAGACTAATGCTCATTTCCTGAATAAATTTCAATAAAACAAAAACATTATTTAATTAAAAAATATTTTAATTGTGTTTATGAGTAAGATTTATTAAGGACACTATTGTCTTAAGATAAAAATGAATAATGAAATTTTACAAGAATTGTTGTCATTATTTTTTAAATTTTAATTATAATAATTTATAATATATAAATTGTTTAAAATTCTTCATTACTTCAATCCAGTTAGATGATATTTTTATTAAGTGGAAACTATATTTACTAATCAAAAAAATTAAAAGCATAATACAAAGTATTTTGCTTCATGATTTTTAAAATAATCTTTAATTTCTTTTTATGTATATAAAATATTACATAATGTAACCTGTTTGAAAGTATTACCATACACGAAATAATCAAAAAATAAGAGTGATTTACTATAATAAATTTAAATTCAACATTCCTAAATTAGATTACAGAGAATATTTCCCAACATTTTTAAGATCATGGAGTACTTTAAAATTATATAATAATAATAATAAAAAAAAAAAAAAGGCACTCACTCATCATTTTATTAAATTATGTCTTAACATATAAAGTCTCCGTAGAACAACAGTAAAGGTGTTGACATATTTTATCATTGCTTGTCAAGTGATCTATGAATGACAAGTGATGATAATAAGTGCATAATCACTGCTACTGTTTGTTTTAAAAATCCATTTCTGTTATTTTAAATGTAAAGTAAATATTTTTTCAAATCAGATTAATTATACTTTAAATTGGCTAATATTCCTGAAATAAAGTTTCAGAAAAGTATATTTTATTTTTGGAAGATTTTTAAAACCAAGAATTAGCTTTTGTTCACAGATGTGTCAAAAATGGCTGAATTTTAAAAATTTCTGAAAGCGACCAAAAAGTTGAGATTCCCATTAATATAATTTCTATTTGAAATACTCAAGTATTTTGCTTACTGGAAATAGTAAATGTAATCATTTAGCTTTCAATTAAACCTAAAAAGAAAGCTTCAAGAATATTTTTTCATTTTTAAAAAAATCATTTTTTGACCTTACGTATTGAAAATTTAGTGGAGGTTCTTATATTTAACCCATAGCTTGAGGGAGAAGACAGATTTAAAAATTTTTTTTTTTTTTTTTCCTAAGAGCATTAACATAAAGTGAATGCAACTGATTAGGACTGAACTTGGCTTGCGGATTCCACTTTCCATGATATCTGTTGGGTTACCCACACATAACTGCATGATCTTTTCAGAGATACACACATTATCATCATCATCATCATCATTTTATTAGAAAGTTTAGTCAAGTCAGATAATGAAGGCCAAATTGAGAGTAGTGTTCACTTCACACTAATACCTTGGGGGAAAGGTATGAATCTATCCCTACCCTTCTCTGCCAGATGAAAAAAAAGATGTTGGAGGCAGATGTGCTTTTTCAGCCTTGAGAATGGGAATGATCCACCAACCCACCTTCCAGCTTATACTTTGAGAGACATCATGACAGGGTAAGGTACATTATTCCCCATGTCTGACAGTCTTCTGGGAAGGCCTGAGCCCTAAAGTTAACTGAGAAATAACTGCTGTAAATAAAATTGAGGGGAAATAAATAAAGATTGCCATACCATTCCTATCATGCTGGTAATGATCTGCCAACCTAGAAAATCAACATTTCAAAATTAGCTTGAAGTATTTGAAAATGCACAATTATGAGGTCGGCCATAATTTTTTTTTTTTTTTTTTTTTTTAAGTTTTATGTTTCCTTTTAAGCACTGTTGGAATGTTTTTAGCTTTAAGATTATTTACTGACTTTGAAAGTAGAAAGATAATGAAGAACTTTGCTTGGTAATGACTATGTCCTTTGTAATTTAAGTTAAAAGCTTTTAATACTATGCTCTAGTTAACTTTCTTTTAAATAGGACAAGTGTTAAGTGTATGAATCACCTTTTTGTAAGCTGATTATATGTTCCTTTTTATAAACACGATTGGGTAAAACTTTCCTTGTCATTGACACACTAGTATATAATAATAGGCTATTATTGTGTGTTGATTTTTGCATAATCATTATCTGTTTACATTGTTCTCTCTTTCAACAAAAATAACTTGAATAAATCTGACAAAATAACATTAATTTTCTTGATGCAATGATAAGTACGAATTCCAGTTGAACTTGTTTGTATTCACTTTACACTAATTGTTTTTGCCGATGACATGAATTCACTTCTCCCTGTGTCCAATTACCACATGTCTTAAAGTCATTGACATCAAATATTGACAGAATACATCAGGTAAATGAGCACATGGCAACCACTCTTCCTTAATTGCTCAGGCAGTAGCAGCAGTGATATATATATATATATATATATATATATATATATGCATGATTTCTTTTAAAAACTATTAAAAATCACAGGTTGATTTATACTGAAAGAGTCATGATTTTCAGTAAGCCTTTAGGATGTAGTAGCCAATATCCACACCATTCTCGTAATTTTTTTTTTTAACAGGTATTATGTTAGTTAACTTGTTGACTGCCAGAGAAATCAATTACGAAATCTAACGCCACCTTTGTAATAGCCAACTTGGGTAATAAAATTTCTTTACGAGTTGATTTATTGCTTCAATTGATATCTTAACATTGTTTGCACACTAAAAGTATCACAGCGAATAAACTTGTTGGCACCTTCAGATGAAAATGTTTCAGAAAGTGTCAAGCGCGAGAGAACTTGTGGTCTTATGACGCCGACAAATTAACTCTTGGTTGGTGGTCAATGTGTTAATAAAAATGTACAAATTGTCTTTATCACTCTACAATTCATTGCCAGAGTAAGGCTTAGAGACAGTTGCTCTTATGTGGTTAAATTGACTTAAAACACAGAACATGTTTTTATTTTAAAATAAGTTAAATACAACTTGAATTTCTAAATTATCTTATTTTAGAACATAATATTTATGATTTAGCAATGAGAATTAAAATAAAAATTTATAAAAAGCCTCAACAAAGATGTTTTTTTTTTTTTTTTTTTTTAGCCAATAGATTATATTTCTTTTACATTTTAATAATATTAAAAATACAATGATTGGATTATTTCATATGGCTTGGAATTGTTTTCCTGGGCCAGAGCATTTGTGCATTGCCTAAGATCAGTGTTTCTCCTTGGCACATTTGGCTAGGATCAGAGTATATAAAGTGTTACACAAACTCAGTACATTTCTATGTGGGTGTTGTGATAGTGACTTGAAATGAGGAATTATTATTATAGTAACACCAAATTAGATTATTTCTTTGGGTATAGTCACTGGATTTAACCAATACATTTATCATTATTATTTTTTTTATATATCTACCTTTTACTGTTGGTATTTACAGCATTAATTATGGACTTGTACTCAAACCATCAAACAGTAAAGAACAAACATAATTTTATATATATATATATATATATATATATATATATATATATATTAGTGTATTTAGGCAGCAATATCTTTCATTTATACACGTTTCATTCTTAATTTTTATTATTTTAATTCATCTCTTTATGGTCACTTGCCTTTCTTCACCCTGTTTTTATACACACATATATATATATATATATATATATATATATATATATATACACACACAACTTTTAATATATCCGTTTTTATAGCATTAATTATATTATTGTTCCTCAACACTCAATGCATTGAATGGTGAGGACCAGATATATAATTATTCTTAGAAATATGTATAATATATATCAATTTTTATTAATTTAAATCAATTGCAGGCAAAACTGGCTCTGAAATTGCCATCTTCTTGCCAATATAAAAATTGCTTAAAAATAAACTGGTTCTAAGAATTTAAAAAAAAAAAAAGTGTAAATACTTTAACCACTATTACAGTTTCACCTTTTGTATCTTCAGTCTGTTTTGATTATTTTATGTCCTACCACTTTGTATTTCCATATATACTGTTTTCATCTTGCTTTGTTGCAAAAAATAAAATTATATACATGCTTTTTCTTGCTTTTTCTTTCTTTTTCTTTTTTTATCATTGAATAGGGTTCCTTTTCCTTAAATTTTTAATTCTGGGTTCATATTGTTAGTATAAATTTCCTTTCAGGTCTACATTTGTCTAGCATCTACTCAAATATGGGTATCCACTAAAAATGTCAGATTAAAAAAAAAACAAAAAACAGATCAACTAATTATATATACAGGGTGAGATCACTAGCAATGGCAACATTATGCTCCATGCATCTTCCCATAGGGCCTCAGACACAGAGGCCTACATCAAGTGCTTTGAAGAGATAGTGCTACCTTGGGTCATGTGGGTGGCTGCTGGAAGACCTTATGTCTGGCAACAGGAATCTGCATCATGTCACACAAGCAGGAGAACCCAGTCTTGGCTGCCAGACAATTTCTATGATTACATCACCCCTTACATCTGGCCACCTAACTCTACAGACTGCAACTCCTTTGATTATTATGTGTGGAGTGCAGTTGAGCAAGAGACCAACAAAACTCCTTGTAATTCCAAAGATGAACTGAAGGCAAAGATTATGGCAGCATTCACCAACTTAAACAAGGAGACCAGCCAGAAGAGCTGCAGGAGATTCCAAAGTCGTCTGGAGGCCGTGGTTGAAGCCAATGGTGATTTTATTTAAAAAAATCTTGGAATACTAAAGAGCAAATTTATTGAATCATTTTGGTAAATATAGCTATTAAGCTAAGATGTCAGCTTTACTTTCATTTTTGCATAGATTAGATGACAATTTATCCATCGCACCCTCTCTCTGTGTGTGTATATATATATATATATATATATATATATATATATATTAACAAAATTACTGCTCTTACAAATATACACAACAGATTCATAAAATCAAAAGAAAATGGTTGAATACATCAACACAGATATAATGACAATATTCTCCACACGTGACAAATACTGACGTTATTTTTCAGTTAAAAATATGAAAATAGCATTTCTCTACATTCCAGTTGCTAGGTACATTCTGTTTTTGTTTTTATTAGTTGCTTTATTCAATTAATTTCATTTTCATATTTTGCTTTGATAAAGTCCACATTGGACGAAACGCGTCAGCAATTACCAGTTTTCCTATTGTCATTTTTATTCATAAATAAATATATATACACACACACGTCATGTAGAGTGCAACTCCTGAATTTTTTGCATGATTTTGAATCCCTCCAGAAAAAAAAATTGCCCCCTCCTTTGCATAAAACTTATAGAAACTCACACTATACTTGCATATATACATACAGGGTGGTTGGAAAGAAACTCCCTATCTGAAATTGTTTATAACTCTATTAATTATTAGGCAATTTTTATAAAATTGTTTTTATTTTGAACAGTAGAATGACAGAAGTATAGAAAAATGCTAAAATTCTACCTTTTTTGTACATTTTTCTTCCAGTTTGGATGTTGAAGAACAACACTGTGGGTATCTATCACTGATCTTGTACTCATCTTGTAATGACAATTTCTGATGGTTTTGGCATCTACTAAAGCACAAAGTACATGAACACTGCACCATCATCCCTACACTTGTACCATGGACTACTGCACTTTGTAACGGGATGCTAGCTGAGCATACCTGTGCCAGGTTTTGTGGTACTATCGGCTACACCTGTCACTCTGAAATAAATAATAAAAAAAAAAAAAAAAAACAAATTAGCAATGAAATTCTACCAACTTTAGGGATCACAATATATTTTGTTTCATGCAAATGTAATGTTATTAGCAAAAGTTATGAGTAATTTTCAATAGGGAGTTTCTTTCCACCCACTGTGAGGGATAGAGAAAAATATATATATATATATATATATAATACTCAGGAGAATCCACTACCTTGGTTTCAGCATTACAGTATCCTCAGGCAATTTTTATCAAATGATCTCAAACTAAAGAATGCTATATATATATATATATATATATATATATATATATATATATATATATATATATATATATAATTTTTTTTTTTTTTTTTTTAAACAAACTCACAATGTTGGGTATAATAGAAAGGGAGGAGGATGTGAAGAAGGAAGAAGAATAAGCAGACGGAGAAGAAAAGCAAAAGTATCAGTGTTGCTGGGGTTATCCGGCCTTATATATGTGCTTAAGAGGAATTTCTTAATATGTATGCAAGGACTCAAGACTTCGGATTTTTGGTTCAAAAGTTTCTTTGGATCCAGAAGTTAAAAGCTCTGTTATTTTTATTTTATTTCCTTTCACCTGTGTATTGAGCACTTTTTAATATCACTCTTTCCTGGTCTGATTCAACTTTGACCATTAAACTTGTGTGTGTATATATATATATATATATAATATATATCGCTTGCTCGACTCTTCCATCGAATCCAACGTCAAGGGTCAAGCAGATCAGTTCCCAGGAAACCGACAGCCCGACAACAGCACATGAGAATTGATTATAGTGGTGAAGGTTTTGTGCAGGACCATCCACACTTTTTGAAGGGCCGAATAGAGACCTGGTGCACTACATGCCACAAGGTTCCCAAACGACCCTCCGCAGGTTTTGAATTCAGAGTTGTCCTTCTCCTAGACCAGTTGCCATCCAAGGCTATAGAACCCAGTTTGCCCTGCTATTTACCCATAGCTGGAGGGAGAAGAGGATTCATACCTTTCCCAAGAGTATTAGCACGTAAGTGTATGTAATGGATTCGACTTGAATTCGAATTCGGCTCTCTGATTCCTCAATCCAAACAGATATCCATTACTCCACTGTGCCTCATATATATATATATATATATATATATATGTATGTATTTTGTTTTTTTACTAACTTTCTTCTTAATCTCAACTGCTCCTCTGCTTTACTGATTAGCACTTCAGCATTCAACCCTCACTGTAATTATTGGCTCTCAATGTTCAACCCATTGTAACCTGCTCCAGGTATACTCTGCTATAATATGTGACTACATCATGACAAATAAAGCAGAAAGTCAAATAAATTGAAACTTTGCTTACAGACTTTGAGAGCCAATATTTATGGCACAAGTTATAGCATGTTGAATGTTAAAGGGTTAAAACCCTGGAGCCTACCTTGAAGTAATTGCTAAGGCAGTTGTAGGCACTGGATTATTCGCTTAACGAATTCTTGTAATTTACATTAATATAAAGTTGTGTTGGAAAGTTGTGATTGACCAAGAAGTCTTCCCAAAAAATAAATCTAATATTTAGATATATTTTGGGAAGTCGGCTGGTTCAAAAACTTTTGATCACCTCCTCATACTCCATTGATATTTATCTTTGCATGTATATTGATATACATACATACACACGCATGCACACACACACACACATATATATATATATATATATATATATATATATATATATATATATATATATATATATATTTTATTTTAGCAGAACAATAGAAGTGTATGCAGGTAATTATAATGATCATCTCTGCATTGATTCTCATTGTTTACAAAACGCTTAAAATATTTAGGAGATAGCTCCTAGGTCAAGACAAGAAAATATTAATTGAATGAGGAATCTGTTAAGTCTTTAAAAAGGTAAGGAATTTATTGGTACTTAAAAAGAAAGCAATTGAATCAATTGGTTTGTTTCAGTTTGCTTAACAGTCAGTTCAAAGGAAGAAATGACAAAAGGAAGTAGATATATGGGAGGAAAAATAAAGAACAAGTTATTGGCATTGGGTAAAAGCATTAAGGTGTGTTCATGCATGGTTAAGTTTTGCTTCTATTTGGGTGTGGCAATTTGGTTCTACTCCGGTCACTTCAGTAGATATATTTGCATCTTTCATGTTTTGTGATTAATTTTGGCATAAAATATGCATCTATCTCCCCCGCTAAAAAAATAATGGAACAATAAGGTTTATTTTTATCCAAGGAAAAGTAACATTTTGTTTGCTGATGAAATTACATTCTGTGTGTGTGGGGGAGGTAGGTTGTTATATTTCACCTCTCCTATCCTCCTCCTTGCCACCCCTCCCTTCCTTACCTCTCCTTTGTTTCCCTTCTTTGTCTTTCTCCTACCTTTTCTCTCTCCTCTACAAATATCTTATCTCTCTGCTTCTGCTTCCCTCCTCTCAGTCTTTTCTGCTTCTGCTTCCCTCCTCTCAGTCTTTTCTGCTTCTGCTTCCCTCCTCTCAGTCTTTTCTGCTTCTGCTTCCCTCCTCTCAGTCTTTTCTGCTTCTGCTTCCCTCCTCTCAGTCTTTTCTGCTTCTGCTTCCCTCCTCTCAGTCTTTTTCTGCTTCTGCTTCCTCCTCTCAGTCTTTTCTGCTTCTGCTTCCCTCCTCTCAGTCTTTTCTGCTTCTGCTTCCCTCCTCTCTCTCCCTTCCTCCTCTCAGTCTTTTCTGCTCCCTTCCTCCTCTCAGTCTTTTCTGCTCCCCTTCCTCCTCTCAGTCTTTTCTGCTCCCCTTCCCTCCTCTCAGTCTTTTCTGCTCCCCTTCCCTCCTCTCAGTCTTTTCTGCTCCCCTTCCCTCCTCTCAGTCTTTTCTGCTCCCCTTCCCTCCTCTCAGTCTTTTCTGCTCCCCTTCCCTCCTCTCAGTCTTTTCTGCTCCCCTTCCCTCCTCTCAGTCTTTTCTGCTCCCCTTCCCTCCTCTCAGTCTTTTCTGCTCCCCTTCCCTCCTCTCAGTCTTTTCTGCTCCCCTTCCCTCCTCTCAGTCTTTTCTGCTCCCCTTCCCTCCTCTCCATCCATCAGAAAAGTGAATATCATTTGGATAAGCACCAAAGAATTAATTTGTTTTAATTTAACAGTAGTTTTTCAACATCTCTCAAGTACACTATTTACATTATTCGGACTATTGTCCTTATCTTTGTTGCCATATTTATCACAACGTTTTGGCCATTGTACGCTTTGGCCTTCTTCAGCTAGCAACAGCCAAAATGTTGTGATAAATATGGCAACAAAGATGAGGACAATAGTCTGAATAAGGTAAATAGTGTACATAATGCCTCATCTCAGAAATATAGACAGGTCTCTCAAGTAAGCAATCATTTTGAGAAAAAAACAACTTTGACTTGTCCTAAATGAGCTATAAAGGACATCAGTTTCCAGTCTGTTGTTAAATTTAATACTACAGCTCTCTTGATAAACACTTGTATTTGTTAGTATTATAGCAGTATTGGTATTAGAGGTGATTCTCTTTTTTTTCTTTTTTTTTTTTTTTTTTTTTTTTAATTATTCTAACCGCAGGAGTTATCAAATTTGTATAATGCATTATGATTCAAGCCTTAGAAATTTACCCCCATAAATAAAATGTATGCTCAATTTTAATAATTACTTTCATAATTAACATTAAAAGTAGAGCAAGTTTGTTTGTTAAAATAGATTAATAATGTAAAAATCTGTCGCTGTTGTTCGTGTTATAAATTTTAATTTGTGTATCAAAAAACCAAGATACTTTACTGGCATTTTTTTTTTTTTTTTTTTTATCCAGCTTGTAGTTATGTAATTTAAAACTTTGTTGATGTTTTTAACAAAAAGAATATTATTCACAAAAAGGGTGGAGAAAGGAATTTCCTAGTTTTATTTATTTACTTATTTGTTTATATATCAAATATTTCAATTTGATTTTTTTTTTTTTTTTTTTTTTTTAATGTTTCTGGTCATCTTCTTTTATGTGCTGTGTCCTTTTCAGGATGTTCTGCCATCCACTTAAGCTTGTTAAGTATGTCACATGTTGCTTTCCCTTGTCCCTCTTTCCCTCTATCCACTGTGTGAGTATCAGATGTCCCAAGCCCTCCTTTCTCATCACATGTCCCAAGCCCTCCTTTCTCATCACATGTCCCAAGCCCTCCTTTCTCATCACATGTCCCAAGCCCTCCTTTCTCATCACATGTCCCAAGCCCTCCTTTCTCATCACATGTCCCAAGCCCTCCTTTCTCATCACATGTCCCAAGCCCTCCTTTCTCATCACATGTCCCAAGCCCTCCTTTCTCATCACATGTCCCAGAAATTTCAGCTGCCTCTTCCTGATAAGTATAAGTTTCATCTTTGTTTGCATCATCTCCAAAACCTTGTAGGTGCTCACATGTTCAGTCCATGTCCATGCTATCCTTAGTAGCCTTCTATAGAACCACACCTCTGTTGCCTCAAGTCTCTTCTTTATCCTTGAGGCGATTGTCCAACATTCACTACCATAAAGGAGGATAGATATCACATAGCAGTTCAGTACTCTTCTTTTTTTTCTTTTTTTTTTTTTGTTACCAATAAAACCTGCCTGTCTTGTAATACTCTGTCTGGTCATTTTTGAACAGTACAAGAATTTCTTTACTTTTCCATTAGGTTGACTATAAGTAAATTTTGTTTTTGGGAACTAATATTTTATGAATATTTGAAGTTAATAACCAAAAACTAATTATTTATGATTCAACCTAATCATCCCTTTATGATATTGATGATAATTGTTGTTTGTATTGGGTTGACCAAAATGTTTGAGATTGCATTAGGTGGGTTTAATTTTGAGACTTCATTCAAAAAAGATATTTATTTACAAGCAGACTATGGTCTTTAGCATTGTTGCTGCTGTTATCACAATGTTTCGGCCATTGTGTCCTCTGACCTTGAAGAAATTCAGTGATTATATTTAATTGGATTGTGTTATCTATCAAACATGTATTTTTATTTCCTTTTTTAAAAATTTTGTCATTAATTGGTAATTTTTGCTCATTCATTTTAAGATTGAAGACAAGAAAATAAGCAAGACTTTTAATTTCAAGAATGTTAAAAATAAAATTTGATTCAAATGCACAAAAATAAGTTTGAGGAAGGTGCAAAGAATTATCATATAAGTCATCTCCCCACCTCCCAATGAACAGGTCATTAAAGTGATCTTTATTTATTCCAACCCCGATCATGGCATGGTCCTTTTTTGGTATGTTACACATATTTTTCAAATAATTTTCTTCTCGGTACAATTATTTCATGTCTATTAAACTTATACAGAAATTCCTGGCAGAACATGTATTTGAACTGGCATTCATTTAATAACTACCCACTGGTGACTATTCCAGTCAGTACTAGTATTTGATACAAAAGAATTCTCATTAAACCATAATGATGCTGTACAATTGTTTTATGCAATCTTAATGTTTATATGTTCTGATATAAAGTCTGTCTTATTATTATTATTATTATTATTATTATTATTATTTGGTGGTACTTGTATAACCGGGTTGCCAGGGAGATATATTCTAAACATTTCTGTTTGTTTTGCCTCCTCCTCTCAGTAAAATTGGCAAAAATAGGATGATAACTGGTTAGTTCTTTCTTGTAATATTTTTGATTCACCACTTTCTGGTGAGTAACGTGTTTTTTTTTTTTTTTTTTTTTTTTTTTTTTTTTTAGTTCCCATGTAATCATTGAAGTTAACATTATCTGGTTAGTACTTTGATGGGTGACTGTTTGGGAATACCAGGTGCTGTAAACTTGGATGTGTGGGTGGTGTAATGGATAACAACTTTAAATTGGAAATTGTAAAGCTGAGTTCCAATTCCATTTAAATTTATTATATTCACTTATGTGGAAATACCCTTGTAAAAGGTATGAATCCACTTCTCTCCCCCTAAGCTATGGGTTAATTAGTAGAAATTATATCAGTAAATCATTATCTCCAAAAAATTCTTATAATCTAAAAATATTTTCTGGCTTTAAATAACCTGCAGAAAATGTATTTGCCATGAAAGAAACAATCAATCTAAACCTTCTTTGTTTTAGATATTTTTGCATGAATTGGAATCAAATAGGAAACATAAATTTTAATGTTTCACTTTTATATTCAAGCTTCATCAGAAAATGTAATATGGAAGTAAAAAGAAAATTTGGGTATTTTCTTATATTTTTGTGTTTGTTTTTATTCATGGGTTAATGCGACCTTGTATACATTTGTCAAATATTATTTGTGTGTATAATTTTTGTGCATTTATCAATCATAAATCTGATTGGTCTATGCAGGTTTTAGTTGATAATGTTTATACATCTGTCGGGCATTTTTATTTATGCCTGGTAGTTGTCTGTAAGTTGATTGGGTGGAGGGTGATGCTTTGTGTGAGAGTGAAAGAATTTCAGTTACATCAGTTGTGGTTATAGGTAGATAGATCTTAGATTCTTTAAGTATGGATTTTGTAAAAGTTGATCATATAATAAAGTGTTTGACAAGTGTTTATTGATAGAAAAGTATTTATCAGGATTTCTCCTGGATATTTTCTACATAATCAATTATGTTCTTTTCTAATTAGGGTTCATTTCTAATAAATATTTTTCTATAGTTTTCAAATATCTGAGTTTTTTTGGTTTTTAAGCCCTATAATATCTTAAGGGTTTTTTTTCCTCCAGTTTGACTGAAAAAAAAAGTATTATTTGGTTATGTATTGTGATGGAACAGTTAATCGGAATCAAGAATCGGAAATATCTGAACTTTTTAGGGTATCGGAATGATTTTCTGGATTTTTTTTTTTTTTTTTTCTTTTAAAACATTTTCCATTCTTGGTACTAAAAAGATATAAATATTTATTGATTTTAAACTATCAGTAAAACAATAAATAAATAAAATTTTTATTTTTAATTTCTTTTTCAAACATTGTTAATTCACCCATTTAATATTATAATTATAATCAAAATTATGTAATATAAACACAAAATGAATTCACCTTGTTGTTCTACTGGACTCTGTTTTTTATTTTTAATTCATAAAAAAGAAAAAAAATGAATTTATGGAATTCCTGCTAATGTCACATTTGACCTTGTGTCACAGATCGTCTTTGTGGTGAGGCAGTAAAATTACAACAATTTGTTCTTATAACCGTTTTAATCCATATAATCATTTTTTAGTCTCTGTTATTAAAAAGATTTATTTTTGTTTACATTGCCTACTACGTAAACAAAAATAAATCTTCTTTCCAATAACTGAGACTTAAAAAAGTAAACATTCTTTTTATGAAACTTGAATTCATTTATATGAAATTCATGTATTTCTTAAAATTTTATAGTTTTCGAAACAGATTTTCATCTTTATTTACTTCAAATAAAAGTTTATTCATTATTTTAAGTTTCTTGAAAAGAAGCTTTTTCACACAAATGTTTGTATTAAAAAAATCAAAAATTGTATTTAATTTTATTTCACTAATATTTTCCTTTGGCATAATTGAACTTTCTGTGTTAAATTATTATGGCATTTAAAATATTTTAAACTTTTTTCTCATTTATTCCTCCTTGAAGCCAAAATGAGATGCAAGTAGATGTGTATAAAAAAAAATTAAGTATTTTTCTCCCATTTTTATCTGTAGCTGTAGTTTTTCCCACTTTTAACATTTGTTTTAATATTTTTAAAATAAAACTGGTAAAACTTCATTATCTAATAATCTAATAAATAACTGAAAAAAAATTGATCCCTTGCAAAAAATACACATTTACAGTTGTTCTCATCCTTATGAAGATTTTTATCATTTTTAATCTTATTTTTATTTTCATGCTTTGTAACAGTTGATTCTCATACCTTATGAAATCAAGTTGGATATCAGTGTTGTTTAGCTTTCAACTTCCTAATATTTTAAAAAAATTTATTATAAAATTTACTAAAATTGCTTATATCTCTTTAAAAAAAAAATCAAAGGATATGTTTTTACTTTGTTGTTGCACTTCTACTTTTTTTTTTCTTTTAACAAAAATAAAACTTTGATTATTTTTAGAAATTATTAAAGTTTTTAGTTGTGAGAAATTTATTTTAAACAGTAAAACTTAGCAAAATTTAGTGATTAAATTTTTTAGATAAGATTGAAGACCCTTTATTATTTATCAAGTTGCTGTGATAATTCATATTTAATTCTTAAACCTCTTAAGTATATTTAACATTTTACATTTATTTTTTTATTCACTGTCCTGCAGGATTAGGTACTCCTTGTACTAAAATACTAGCTGAATTACCCACACCTTGCTGCGTATCACACATGTTTTTGTAAGAAAATGATGATGGATTTTAATTTACTGTTATGATTTGTGGAGAAAAATTATGCATTTCAATATTACTCAATGATCTTGCTGATGTGACCTCCATCTTCTGGCTTTTCCCATCTATATTTTGGCTAGTAGTCATTCCCTTGTTCAAATTTAATTTGAATAGAAGGGGGGGGGGAATTCAGTGGGGGTTGTTCAAAAACGGCTTGATCTAACCCCTTTGATATGTATTTGATGCATTACTTGATTGAATAAATTGATGAGCAGATTTCAGCATTGATATGACAGTTGAGTTGTTGCAACAAATATGTATTGTAAGAAACAACCCATTGATTAGAGATTTCTTGCTCAACTTGATGTCCATATTGTCTCATTTTGATCTTGCTCATATGACCTCCATCTTCTGGCTTTCTCCTAAATTTTGGATAGGAGTCATTCCCTTGTTCAAATTTAAATCAAAGGGAAAACATTTTCAGTAGAGGGGTTTCTGCCCCCCAGGGACCCCTTTGATCAATATGAAATATATTTATTCAACTACTCTGGGTAATGTAGTTTCAGAATATGTGGTTATAGGGGTTTATCTCCAAACCCCTAGGAGGAATTTGATAACAGACAGAGGCTGCAACTTTATATATTTATATTATATATATATATATATATATATATATATATAGGCTTTGCCTTTTTGCTTAGAAGTATTATTGTTGCAATATTTTGTGTGTGTGTGTATATATATATATATATATATATATATATATATATATATATATATATATATATATATTTTAAGATTGCATAATATTTAGAGGGTATCTTTTGGTTGTTAAAATATATTCTTATTTTACAATTGACAGCAAACCAGTATTAGTTGAATTTTTACAAATTATACACATTAGAAAACTAGAAACATTTTTTATCTGTGAAAAAATTAAATTTTATCTGATCTTTATTATTTTCAGATCCCAATTATGGCAAGTGTATCCAATGCCAAGCAGAAAAGCATAGTTTAGAAGTTTTTTAAAGATTTCTGATGATAACCAAAGTAAAGCAATATGTCAAATGTAGCTAGGTATTTACTTAAATGATTTATGTAAAGAAATTGATGTCTTTATTGTTTAAACTCTTACCAAATTTTTTAAATAAAAAAAGAATATCTACCTTTATTTTACAAGCTTTTGTATTCATTTTTCTACTATATGTTTAATAAATGTACTTTGTTCATTAAGTTTCCCAAACCAACTGTAGGGCCAGAAAATAATGAATTTTAATCATTGTAGGTATTGGAATTGTAAATTTAGAATAGTATTGGAAATTGTTTCAGAAACAGTAAAAATATTGGTATTGTCCCATTCCTAGTTATGAATTTCAAGTAGTGTACAATTACAACTGAAATGAATTAACTTTCTAAATTTTACTAGTCTTCAGTGTCCATGTATTTTGTACCTAATAGTAATATACTCAAAAGAAACTAGAATTTGGAAATAAGTTTTATTATCTAAGGAATTTAAGATCCTCTACTTACAGAGATATACACAACAAAATTATCTAAGATCTTCAACACCTTCCACAGTTATTCCAATAGTTCAGTGGTACAAACCCCCACTCAAACTATCCCAGTAAATGGAGAAAATACCAAGTATAATTTCTTGTGAGTACAGGTAGATGAACTTAATGACTTGTATTTTCTTTCTTTCAATAGTGACCTTCATAAGTGTTTTACATTTTGTTGAGAAAGCCTCTATAGTGTACAACAATGTCTTTATTCAAATACAGTAGATCTTAAAATAAGCTTAATGCTTAAGGAAAATAATGCTGATAAAGAACCTGTTCCCACCCTGCAGGGGTAAACAGAAGACATGTTCATCATTTTCCTTATAGTAACATTACTATTTACAGAATCTAATCCAGTAAGAAAACATTTTGCATTAATGAAGTTGTTACTTGAAGACTGCCTCCCATGAAAAAAAAAAACACATACTTACATGGGGGGGGGGGATCTCTAGCTTGTAAATTATTTTATGCATACATAGAAATATTTTCATTTTAAGATTTATTATTTAAGAAAAACATGTTTACTTTAAGTTACTTTTGAGTTTAGGTTGGTTTGGGGTAAAGGTGAAGTAGGTAAATTGGTCTCTCCTATCTTTTGGGTGGCATCCAGTTGAAGTGAAGGACATTTCTGAATTCGATACCATGGAGAAGGCAATGGGAGATCAATTCTGTCTTTCAGTACAGAAGAAAATGTTGACATACCCTGAAGGGCAAAACACTTTCATGTCAAGTTTTGCTTTTGCAGAAGAAAAGAAAAAAAAAATACTTCACCACTGAATAAGCAAGCTTAAGTAAATTAGCTTCTGTGAACCAATTGTGGTTCAAGTTTCACTGAGGGGAATGGATTACATAGAAAAATATGCTAATCCATTTCTATGCTACACAAATTGAAAACCTGGGAAGGGTCCACTAAACTGCTATAAAAGCAACTGACTTCTCCTACAAAATGGGGATTTTTATGAGGAGGCCGCATGTTTGTGCATGGAGATTTGGACTTTAAACTTTTTTTAAACAAGCTATTTCGGAATTTAAGATATGGCAGACAAGTTGTTTGACCTGAAACTGATTCCTGAATTCGGTGCTACAGCTACTAACCCATCTGTACTTGAATGGTTCAAAACGGCATAGCTTGATTTCAGAATGTACAGGATAAAAAGACTGGAACACATTTTCCCACTGCGTTTGAGCAGTGGTACCTTTGCTATGTATGAACAGCTTAGTGAGGAGGAAAACTCTGATATCGCAGAAATAAGTGAACTGCCCGTTCAACAGACAAATTCATGGCCTGCAAACATTTTATGGCTCATCTACACTCTGGAGAGCCTGTTGATGTATATCTTGCAGACTTACAAAAGTTTGCTTAGCTGTTTAAGGAAATATTGGAGCAGAGGCTGACATGTGCTTATGTGGTAAGGTCTACTGAACCATGTGAAACAAACACTGTGAGCATTTTCAAAAATGGACAAGATGAATGTAATGCAGCTACTGGCTAGGGCCCATTTAGTTATGAAAGATGAAATGACAGCTGAAGAACCAGTCATGGCACCTACTCTTCCAGTTGAAATAGACATTCCCATTACTAAGTGTCCTACCAACATCAGCTGCTGCAAGCACTTTGTACCTAATCATTATGCTAAGGACTGGATCACAAGTACAAGGTCAATAACTCCAAAGGTCAAAAACCACTCTCAAATGTCCAAAATGGTCAAAAATTCATATCACAACACACAGTTACCTTCAAAGACAGAGCTAAAAGCCATCCTGTGGTCCAAAGTGGAGTTCTTTTATTGGAGATAATAAAGATTGTGATTGGTCAAAACTTCTAGGGAAGCACAAACAATTACCATATTCTGAGGCCTAATAAAGTTATCGACCTGGTCTTGATTCAGATTTCTTTTGTGACAGCACAAAGAATGCACATTCTTTTCTGAGAATTCCTTCTTTTTTTTTTTTTTTGGCTACAGTCTCCATTGTGTTTATGCATTTCCTAGAGGTAGGCAACTGCTACTGGTAATATCACTATTGCTGTTCTTTTGGTTTCATTGTCATGTTGTTTCAAAAAGAAATGAAAAAAAAAAATGAACTTGTAGTAGCAATAAAGGCCTGTAATAGGTTTCTTCTGTCTCTCATCCACAACACTTGTAGCCAAATCAAAGTTCAAACAAAAATCCATTGTAACAGTCCAATAGGCAACATAGAAATGACAAAATGGGGGTCACAAATCCAACCTTCACTTCTCACCAGCAGAAATGCATTTTTGTCCACCAAGCTCAGAAAAAATCCTACCCTCATAACCAAAAATCAACAGCTTTTATTCACCAAGTGATATTTCTGATTGGCCACACCATTCAGTGATATTTCTGATTGGCCACACCATTCAGGGGAGGAAAGAACATTAGAACTTTCTTATACTTAAAGTAACAGATTTTTGCTAACTAATTTTTCTTTATTTAATCCTCCTTCGGCAAATCATACACAAAACACAAACTCTTTTTCGAGGTAGGTGATTATCTCTTTCACTACAGGTATGATGATAAACTACATCCCACAGCAAGACCTTTGATCAGGAGGTTTTGAGGAGCATGGAACCACTTCTTAATTACTGGTGCTCCCAGGTCCACCCTGACCCGGGGTGGTAGAACCTTTCAGGGTCCCAGCCGTGGGCAAATAGTTACCCCCCCCCCAAACTGGGTGAAAACACTATAAAAGTATAAAAATATGTTTTAATAACAGCAATACATTTTTGGAAAAAATATACATTACCATCAATAAAAATTTTGTCGGCATTAAATAACTCACTGAGGTTGATATGCCATAAAACAAACCAAACCCAAAATATTGACCATAAAAAATTGGACACCTAATGAAGTTTCAAAGTTTAAAATATTATCTATTTAAGGAATGCACAATTTTTCTTGTTGGAGCTTAAGTGAATCTATATTTGCTGGCTTGAGTTTCATACCTGAAATGTAAATAACAGTAATTTTTGAATGGATTTATTATCCAACGTTATCTTATACTATTATCCAACATTATATCTTTACTATAAACGTTTTTTTTTTTTTTTTTTTTTTTTTTTATATTATAAACGTTATTTTTAGTGGGTAAACGTATTTGAGAGACTGTCGCATTTCTTTTATTTTTTTTTTTCTTAATGTGAAATTAATAACAACCTGCCTAGATTGAGAAGTCTTACGAAAGAGAGGTTGTGCTTCTAACAGGAATCAAACCTATATCCTCCATCAGAAGAAACAGTTTCTATAGGCGAAACATGCCTTTATGAATTCGAATACAAGGGTGCATTGATAGGACAAGATTTGAATTACCTATTTAAAGAATGCACAATTTTTCTTATTGGAACTTCTATGAATCTATACCTGCTAGCTTTAGGTTTATACCCAAAATGTAATATATACAGTCAATGACAAAATTATTCGTACACCCATCAATTTTGAATATTTTTATCCATTTCTCAGAATCTAATGCCTATATGATGTTAGGTTTTTTGTTTTTTTTATCTTAATAAGCCCAAAGAAAGAAATATAAAATTTTATTTTCAGAACAATATGTTAAATACAACAAATTTGACAGGTGAATTATGCAAAATAGGAAAAGAAAAAATTATTAGTACAGTAGAAAAAATATCGCTTTAAATTGATTGATTCGTGTAAGTATTACATAATTATTTTATTGGTGAAGCCTTCTAAACTATTTATTCAGTAGAATATTTGTTATAATTCCAACAAAGAACATCATCTGGTGCATAGAATATCACCACTGTTATTATTACATTAACATGATAGGGAAGACAATGGAGCTTAGCGTTGACTTGAGACAGAGAATTACACAAGTCAGAAAATAGATACAGCACTATTTTAAACCAGTTAGCTATCCCTAGATCTACAGTACAGTTTTTTTATAAAGAAGTTTAAACAGTTTAGCATGACAGACAATTTGCCTGGGCATGGAAGAAAGCTCGAATCATCACCAAGAACTGCACAAAAACTGTCATGAGGTTAATAAAAACTCTAGAGTTGTTTTGAAAGACATTGCCAAATTTTGGATACGGTGGCTATTAGTGTAAGTACTAGCACAATTATTTAAATAGAAATGGGTTGTATGGAAATCGACCCCGATGAACCCCTCTTCACAAACTGTCATATTGTTGCTTAGTTTAATTTTTACAAAAACATTTTTGGACAAAGAAAATTGCTTTTGAGAACAAGTACTATGGAGTGATGAAACAAAAATTGAGATTTTTGCACATAATGATGTACAGAAGATTTGGTGCAAGAAAAGCAAGGCTGTCCTCCTAAAGAACACATTGGCAACATTAAAACATAGAGGTGGCTCAATGATGTCTTAGGATTGTTTTAGCTCAATGGGGACTGAACAATTAATAGCAATAAGAGGAATAATAAAATCTGCAGACTATATAAAAAGTTTTGATGAAAATCTACAACTATCAGCGCAAAATATTTATCTAAGTTGGCAATTTACTTTGTAGCAAAGTAATGATCCCAAACATACATCCAAATTCAGAAAAAGATTATGGCTCTGTCATGGCCTTCAATGAGTACTGACTTGAATCCTATTGAAAATATATGGCAAGAATTGAAAGTTTGAATAAATCATTGGTACCAAGAAACATTCAGGAATTAGACCGTGTAACCATTGAGGAATGGAAGAAATTCCCAGAAAAGACTTGTTCAAATTTCATCAAAAACTTTAGAAAACGATTGCAGCAAGTTATAAAGATGAGAGGCCATGCTATTGGCTATTAATATTGTGGTAACTGTTCAATTTTTTTCTATTTTTCATACTGTACAAGTAATTTTGCCATTTCCTATTTTGCATAATTTACCTGTCAAATCTGTTTTTTTTTTTTTTGTGTATTTATTAACATGTAAAAAACTTGGCATTATACGGGCATTAGTTTCTGAGAAAAAAAAAATATTCAAAATTGATGGGTGTACAAATAATTTTGTTGTTGACTATATATATATATATATATATATATATATATATATATATATATTTCTTTTTTTTTTTTTGTTTTAGAAAAAATATCAAAACTGATCATTTATTTATTTACTTGTATATTTATTGATATTTCTCTTTGCCAAAACTTGTTTATTAATTTTAAAAAATTCATTACAAGCTAATTTTTCTGATTAAGGATTTTGGGCTTTGGTTTTAAAGTGTTTAATTCTGTAGAAAATTTACAGAATACACTTATAAGTTTTACTTGCGTAAAAGAATTCTTAACATGCATTAATTTTTAGTATTTAAAACAGAAATTTGAGAAAAATAAAGCCAACGAAATCAGATAAAAAAAAAAAAAAAGAAATGGAAAATTTTAGCAAAATGAATAAAGGAACTTACATTTTTCCTTATTTAAATGTAAATATTGCATAATGAATGGGGTAGACAAATTATTTTGCATTCTTATTTGTATCAATTAATGTTATTTTTACATATTTTAAAAATTCGTTAACAAAGAAAAGACTTTTTAGAAATGACATTTTGCAATATAAGGCTAAAAAAAATATTAACCATTTATGTTTTCATATATATATATATATATATAAAAACTTTGAAATCAAGCTCCAAAGTAATTGATCAAATTGTTTGTTTATTATTTTCTGTTCTTTTATTTTTGAATAATCTGCTAATTTTGAAAATTTATTACCACTGATTTTTCTGATTGTGACTTTGAAACTAAAATGTTTAATTCTGCGGGGACTTTAGAATTAATTTCAGAGTTATTCTTACCTAGAAATTTCCTCTAAGATATGTTAATAGGGGAAAAGGGGATTTTTGCAAATGTTACATCTTTTTATTGGGGGAGGAAGGAGCATATTATTTCATATTTAACATCTCTTTTTGCAAATACTTAAACTTTAAGGAAAAGATAATTTCTCTATATAAATTGAAAGATAAAAACAAATTTGTCATTGTGCAATAAAAGAAACTTAGTTGCTATCTTCCAAGTTTTAATGGGTTTTTTTTTTTCTCCTCCCAATGGCCATTTTAATTTTTTAATGTTTACCATGAAGATTTAAAAGTATTTATAGAAAAGTAGTTTACTTAAATGCTTATTCACCTACTCTCTTTTTCATCAACCAATGTGATCTACTACCGTCAAGAAATTTTGTCAAAAATATCGGGTGATGAGATAATTCAATGAGAATTAGGTTCATGTCTATCTGAAGGATATTAGTGTGGAATAATCACAAGCAGCCTCAACTGGAATTTAAACTCTGTTTAATGGTTCCATTTTCTATTCTGATAACCATTATGCTATTATCATCATTTAAATTCTTATTAATGCATCGTTTGTTTAACCAGAGTGAAACTTTTATGTGCCATGGCTCTCCACAATTTCTTGTCCTTTATAGCTCTTAGTTGTCTTGTTATCTCTTCTGATCCCTATTCTGTCAGCCACATATATAAAGGTTGTTAGGTAGATTATGCACGGCAATGTGTCTTGTGAGTGTTGAATTTTCTAAGCTGTCTTTCTTTGTCTCCTAGAAATTTTAACTATCACTTTCTGATGCTAAGTGTATTTTTTTTCCCATTTATAAAATTTAATTATAAAAAGAAAAAATGCATTTTTTAAAAAAATTTTTATTTTTTTTTTTTTTTTTTTTTTTTTTTTTTTTTTTTTTTTTTTTATTTTTTTTATTTTTTTATTTTTTTTTTTTTTTTTTTTTTTTTTTTTTATTTTTTTTTTTTTTTTTTTTTTTTTTTTTTTTATGAAAATACAAATCCCTAACAGTGGAAATTGTTTTTGTGTGATGCGTTTTTGGTTAAAGGGCAAATCATGCCAAATGATAAAGGTTTTCCCATTTTGTCATAGCTTTTCCTAAAATTGTTCTGATATGTAAAAATTCATTTTCCCCATTATGAAGAATAAAATATATGAAGTATCTCCTATTATTTGTAACATTTTAGAATTTGTGGCTAAAATTAAGCTTTTCAGGTTTCTTTCCATTCAAAACTAGCTTGGTAACTATTGAAACCATCTTGGGTGTGTCTATGGACAATAGATCCAATTTGCAGAGTTTGTTTTTAATTTCTTCACTCATATCTCAATTTGTTGCTAATTCTAAAGAATTTTTATCAGAAAATAAGATTAAGATATTAATACTAATTATAAGAAACTTGACAAAATTGAAAGAAAGGCTTCTTAAAAACTCTAGTGCACTAATATATATATTTTTAGACAGTCATGTGCGACAAAAATAAAGATGAAGAAAAGCAAATTGAAAGATGGGAAAACCAAGTTTTATAATAAACAAAAAAGGTTTTTAGTTTTAGTGATTTGGTCAGTGGCTAAAAAGGAAAAAACATAAAAGGCTTACTGGCAAGAAGTTAGAAACACTTCAAAAATTACTTCAGTCAGCAGTTGCTGGGTTTTGTGGTATAGTTTACATGTCAGGTCAGTGAAGGGTAGTAAACGGATTGCACTGAAGCAGGTTTCGGTAACAACTGACTTTGTCACTCAACTCGCTTAATTTTGGCGCCAACCACCAAATATGAATACCCAGATGAAAGACCTCCACTTGTAAGGTCATCCAACCACATCAAAGAACTTGAAGTTTCATTCACAAAAATAGAATGTCTTAACACTACTGTTATTTATATATACAAAATATGAGAAGCCTCATGGTAGGGTCATGATCAACAAGTTAGTCTAAGAGAACATTTGAACTGTGTACTGAATTTTGATACTCACTAGGAAGTTCACATTTGTGAACTTTTGTAAGACTGAGCTATATTTAAAATAATTGAAAAATTTATAGAAAACTCCATTTTTATTTATTTGTTAAAGTAGAATATGTGAGGGATTAAGGACAATTTATTCTTCAAGCTGCACAATTATTTTAAATTTAAAAACGTGTTTGCTTGTTTCTTAAAGATCATCTGAATGCAGGTTAATGGCCACAATAAAAATAAATTTTTGAGCAAAGGTGCAGGTTGAATAGAGAAGATTGTAAATTTATAGAAATTTGTTTTACTATTTAAGGAAAATACTAATAAATGTTATAGTCTAAAAGTAACAGACAGCATATTTGGCTAATTAAACAAAAACAAAACCCTTATTATCCGTTATTATTAGAAATTTATACAACTTATTTTTTCAAGCAGATTTTAAAGCTTCAAACAATTTTTGTTCAGGTTGTTCAGGAATTGAACCTCCTGAACTCTTGTCTAGTGATCTGAGCATCCAGATATCTTCCTGTAAATTAGAAATTCATAGAGTGGCCAAGTTATTTGGCACCACATATAATATTTCTACTTTTATCCATGAAATGAACATATTCACCTCTCCACACCAATATCTACCTACCTACCCCTCACAACTGTAGTGTTAGTATTGTTTGTAGTAATTCTCAATAATTGTAAAATGCAAATTCAGTTGTATATGTTTTGTTTTGTTTTGTCAAAGACATTTGAGTAAATTTCCACAATGTGGCATGCTTTAATCTGCTGCTGCCATATTAGGTGGTGGCGCTCCAGTTCAAATTCATGGCATATTTGTAGTCTCATGTCTCAGCTCCCTACCCCTGCATCCAAACTCTCTCTCTCTCTCCCCCGTTCCCTTACACATACACCCACTACTCTTACTCAGATTACTGGGTTTCCTTCTTTTTTTTTTTTTTTTTCTCTCTCGTTCTCACTAATTTCTAATGCACATGCATGAAGGGATGCTGAAAAGTTATTGGTTTAAACAACTTCAAAAAATCTGATCGAACATTAGAATTTTTGTATATGTGGAGTCCCTTCTTGGTTGGGCGGAGAAGTTTTCAGCACTCCTTTTTTTGCATATATACACCCACTATTCTACTTACATCATTACCAGATCTCTTTTCTCACTCCTCTGTTACTATATTTTTATTTTTTTTTTTTTTTTTTTTTGCTCTTCTGTAGATTTGAAAAGCAAAATGTCTTTTTCTTTTCTTTTTTCTTTTCTTTTTTTTTTTTTTTTTTTTTGCAATCTTTTGTAATGATTTTTTTCACTCATCAGCTGTAATATTTAAATTTTTTTTTTAACTGAATTATTAGCTTTTAATTTTAGTTGTATATTAATCGTTTATCTTATGTAATTATAAACTTTTTTTTCTTTTTGACAACACTTCAGGCAGTTTTAGTGTTTAAAAATGTTAAATGCTTTTACGTGTATTTTAATAAGGTGTAGTTTTATTTTTGTTGATTTTGTTTTATCAGGGTAATTCATTGGATATTAATGATTAATTTTTACATAAAGATTTTAGAAAGTACTAATACAAAAATTATTTCAGTGCTTGTAATTATCTGTACATTTTCAAATACATTCTCTACTTTGAAGGACCAGTTACTTATGTCATATAGTGATGACTTTTTTCATGTCATCAGTATTGTGTGTGTGTACACACATAAATATATAGTTTCTTTGAAGTTAAATCCTCTTTTACAGGAAGAGTTAAGATTACCTAAGTTTGATCTACAAACTAAAAATACAAGTCTTTTCTTTCAAGATGTGCATCTTCAGTTTTTAAATTAACCATTATATATGAAGTGGTATTGAAAAGTTCCAAAATTCTATGAACTATGACTGTGCTATTCGGTTGAAATGCATGCACATGTGAGTCATTGGTATCAAGTCAAATGAGTCAGCATGAAGCCTATTGGCAGACTATCTATTTGTGTTTAATTATTACACCATATCTTCTAACGTCATGCTTGAGTGGATCTGTTATATTTATGGTGGTGGATAAATTTGAGCAGCATGCCTGCATCAAATTTTGAATGAAGCTTTGCGCATTTGCTACCATAACCCTTGAAATATTTTGTCAGGTTTTTGGCAAACATTCTTTCAGTTACATTTTTTTCTCTCTCTCTCTCTCTCTCTCTCTCTCTCTTTTTTGAAAGGTACAAATGTTTCGGGGATGGTTGTGTGTTGTCTCAAGATGAGCATTCAGAGTGGCCTATCATCAGCAGAATGTTGGGAAGTGGGGAGAAAAATTTATGAAATTTTTCCATGAGGACCAATCTATCAGCTCTTGAGAATGATTGGAATCAGTTATAAACTCTGCCAGATCTTAATTTGGAAACTTTCCAGTACCATCTTGTGTAATAGTATCTTTGTACTAGTTGCAATGGTTAGTGCTGAATTCTATGCGATATCAATGCTGAACAGCCTAACCACAGATGATGTGGAAACTGGAGGCAACAGAAATGTTGTTCTATAGAAGAATACTAAAAATTCTGTGGATGGAGTGCATAAGCAATGAGGAAGTCTTAAAGAAAAGTGCAACAAAAAGAACACTTATACTCAGAATCAAGAAGAGACAACTGAAATTACTTGGACACATAATGAGGAAGGAGGGCTTGGAAAATTCAACTCTCAAGAGCAAGAGGGGAAGACAGTGGGCCACCTACCTGGTGAGCTTGTGTGAATGGATGACAGAACTAGGAGCAGAAGAGAAATGCTGCTAAGGGACATGAGGGATAGGAAATTGTGGAGAGCCATGATCTGAAGTGACATGGCACATTGGGGGAGGGGAGAATGACAAAGCAATTACTATAAAAGAAATTAATAGAAGGGTTCAGTATATGTTAGACATTGAAAGCTTTTTTTAATTTCTCTTATCTTCTTTCTTTATTTCTTCCTTCTTAAACTTATTTAATATTTTTAATAAAACGGTGTTTGCTTTCTAAAACCATTATGCAATTGTGATGCTCTCTGTAGCCAGGCAGTAAAGCATGCTGAAGCAAACTGTGGTTTTTCCCTACAAAAGGGGTTGCTGTTTTGATCTCTGCCAGAATGCACTTTTTTTTTTTTTTTTTTTTTTTTTTAAGATTTCTCAAAAAATTTTCTTAAAATTTCTCAGACTTGGTACACACCATTTAAAATAAAAATGGGGGCATCTATTTCAAACATGATTATACACTATAATAACATTTGAAATTTTATATGCACACACACTAAAATTCATGACAAATGACATGTATGCCAAGTTGATAGACCAAGGTTTGGATTATCTATTTTGGGTATGACTTTAACAAATATAGTTTTGTAGAAGTCCCAACAAGAAATGTGCTTCCTTAAACTGGTAATTCAAACTTTATGTCAATTCTGACTCTGTCGCCAAACTGATAGTGGTACATTTTGACTATAGAAGCTTTAACATTCTTTATTTTTAATTTTCATTAATGATCTTCCCAATGACATCAGCTCTCAACTTGGTATCTATGCTGACAGCACAACAATTTATTCTGTATTGATAGTAAGGCTTATCAGTCTGACAAGGTCAAAATAGCAGCTGATATCCAAAATGGCGCCAAGTCCATAGCTAGCTGGGGCAAGAGATGGCTTGTTAATTTTAACACCTCCATAATTAATCTCCATTAATCATCTGAGAGTCCCCTTGCTGCTTTCTATGCTATACTCCAGAAAAGTGACTTGTTGCACCTTCTCAGGCTCAGCCTCCAGAAGAAAACTGCTCTCTGAGAGACCTCTTTCTGCCTTCCATCAGCATGGCTGAGGTTAACCCCCCCATGAGAGTGACTCACTATGACTTCTCAGGCTAACATTTTCTGCTGACATGAAGTGAAAAGACTATATTGTATCCATTTCTAGGTCAGCTGCTAAGAATGTCAGTTCACTATGTTGGGCGAGACAATTTCTCTCTCCAGAATCTACCTTACATATCTATAAGTCTACCATTTGTCCATGCTTAGAATATTGCTGTCACATATGGTCTGGTACCCCTTCTATTTATCTTGAGCTCCTTGATAAGATCCAATGAAGAATCTGCAATATTATTGGTTTTGATCTGGTTGCTCAGCTCCAGTTACATTCTTACTGTTGTAAGGTTACCTATGTCTTTTATATAAATACATTCATGGTGATTGTTCAAATGAGTTCTTCGCTATGGTACCTAGAATGGTACCTAGAATTTAAGTGCAGTATTAGACTGGCATCGAGACCTCATCAATTTACAGTTGATTTGTAGCTATATTGTAGCTATATTTCTATGCTAACAATTTCTTTTCTCACACTTCTAGCTTGTGGAACACCCTTTTGGCTCCATGTTTTCCAGCCAATCTTAATCTGCAAAAATTTAAATGCAGTGTCAATTGCTATGTATTGTCCACTTGTTTACTCTCTTCTTTCTGCTCATCATTAATATTTCTGTTCCTCATAGTGGCCTTGCTTGGGGGTGATTCTGATTTTTAAAAGAAAATAGAAAGGGATACAGATTCAATTCATGTCATCGGAACAATCTTTAGTAGTAATTCCCACAATCTAGGTCAATTGTTATTAATTTAAGAAAATAAAAAACAGGTATATCAACTCGAGTAAGTTTACCTGCTAAAAGTAACATCTATAGGTATAAGAAATAATGATGGGTAAAAAATCAAGAAATGTTTAGAAAATTAAATAAATATCGCATTGTATCTGGTTCACATATTTTTATATTTACCTTTTCATAAAGATTTCTTAAACTTTATAAAGAAAAAAAAATTGAAAAATCTTTTTATTAAACTTATAAAAACTTTAAATTGTGTTCTTTGGAATTGTTGGTAAAACATTGGCAAAGATTTAATTTTAGTTGATTTGCATTTTTATGATTCACCATTTTTATGAATAAAAAAAAAATTTCATATTTCTTTATAAATTAGTAAATGATAAACATTGTATTAGTTGGTTTGCATTTTTAGAATGTTGTAAATATAAAATTACTACTGTCATAAATTAATAAATAGTGTTTATTATTTTGTTGTAAATTATCAAGAACAAAAAATGTATTAATGCACTTTCATGTGTTTGGGTTTTATCAAAATTCTAATAGCTTTTTAAAACGATGAACACTTCCGATGGCATGAAGGTAGTACAAAATAATAACGATGTCAAGGAAAAATTGATCCTTTTTGACACCATTTTATTGTGGGCATGAAAGTTAAACTTTGCCAAAAATTTATTTTAAAAAAAAATAAAAAGAAAAAGAACTGTAGGTTTGCAATATTTTTAGTACAAATATTCTTATATAGAATGTTGTATTTTTTTGTAATTAAATGTGCATCTATTTTAAATAGTTAAATTTTTTTTTTTTTTTTTACAAAATAGTTAAACATGTTTGTTCTCATCAAGTTGGATTGTTACAAAGTTTGAGAATACATGGATGGACATGCTAAATACTGAGTTAAAAATCAAACAAAACATTTGATGAGCAGTTCTTTTGCTTAACCACATCTGATCTGGTGTTTCTGCTATATATTTAGAAATTCTTGATAAAATCCAAAAAAGAATCTGCAATGTTATTGGTCCTGACCTCACATCTCAGCTTCAATCACTTTCCCACCACCATAACGTAATTTCCGTATGCCTTTTCTATAAATACTTTCATGGTAGTTCCCATAAACTTTCCCCTATAGTACCTAGACTCTATGAACTTGAGTGCAGTATTAAATTGGCAAGAAAGTCTCATCATTTTACAGTTGAAATGGCTACATGTAACCGTAAGTTCTATGTTAACAGCTTATCTCTTCTTAAGCACTTCTTGCTTGTGGAATCCTCTTTTGGCTTCTTGCTTGCCTGTCAACTTTTATCTTTAAAAATTTAAATACAATGTCAATCATTATCTTCTGTCTTAATTCTCCATTCTTTTATTATTCTCTCTCCTTAATAGTATTTCTTGTTTTCTCATATTCCATAATCTCCTTGTGTCATAGTGGCTTTATTGCCTTGTTTGGGGTAAAATGATTTAAAAAAAACAAAATTAAAAAAAAAAAATCTCCCAATTCAAATTTGCAGATATTTTGTCTAATTTTGAAGTCCTTATTATTGAAAGTGTTGCTCAGATAATTGAAAACATTGTTTATCTTAACATTGTTAGACAATGTTTTAGTCAATTTTATAGCATTCTTCAGTGGGGGAGGTCACAATCTCTTTTCTAACAAAAAAAAAAAAAAAGGCTCTGTTACACCTGAAGAAAACTAAGATGGATCAGTTGAAACATTGTAGTAAGAATATAAACAGCCCAAGAATTAATTCTTCAGAAGGTGATAGCTCTCCACAATTTCTTCCTTTTTTTTGTTGTTTTAACTTTCATCTTTTAACATTTCTCTGCCCCTCATTTGTTTAGGTTATTCAGTGTTTTCCCACGATTTTCTTTTGCTTGTGAGTGTTAACTTCTCTAGACCTTCTTTCCTCATTCTGTGTCCCAGAAATTTCAATTGTTTCTTTCTGATTGTAAGTATAAGTTTCCTGATAGTTCTTCTTTTCCTTAAGACTTCTTTGTTGCTTACATTTTCTGTCCCTGATATATTCAGCATCTGTTGATAGAACCACGCCTGTTACATCAAGCCTCTTCATCTGTGAGGAGATTGTCCAACATTCACTGCTATATAAGAGATTAGATATTACATTATAGTTCAGTGCTTTGTTTCTAAAGATATTTTCCTATCTCTTAATACTTGTCCTATTTTCTGGAAGACATATTTCATTATACTTATGCATCTTCTCCATTAACTACAGAAATCATCTTTTGCATTTCAGTTGAATTTTTACTTTTCATAAAAGCATAATATGCCTAAAATGTCACTTATTTTCTTTTATCTTCAATGTTAGAATCTAACAGAAATTTAGGAATTAAAGAAAAAAAAGCATTCTAAGATCTGCTGTTCAATTCCTTCAGAAATAAACTGTCAGCTATATAGAACTACTTTTTCAGTTTTAAGATGGATTCAAATGAATGAAGCCTGTAGGTCTTGAAGAGGACTGTCCTTTGTTGGATCTTGTAGACCAACACTATAGAATCACAAAGAATTTTACTAAATAACAGAATCTATATCACTTGAGGACTTTCAACTTCAGCAACAACTAAATTGTAACTTGAAGAGAAAATAACATAATCAAAATGATGTTCTACACTACCAAAAACAAAAAGTTAGGAAGGAAACTCCCTATCAATACTGGAAAGAATAACAACAGTGGACCTGGGAAACCTATTTTCCAGAAAAATTATTTTAAGGAGATTTTATAAATTTCAACCGAAAGTAGTACACTGGCTGCTCAGTTAATAAATGCCAAAGGTTTCCTTATAAGAAAACTGCTAATACTACCATGTTTCCACTGCATCTAAGTCCATATTACCCAGCCAATGGGTTGAACTCACAATTAAATTATGATATCACAAAATTCAAGTTTTAATTCATGGAGCTATTGTCCTGTGGGACAATCCTGAATCTAGAACTTGGAGCCTTAATGTTCTTCATTCCTACCTGCTGTTGACATTACTGTTGCTATTATACTTGACTATATTTGCTGCTGCTTCTCTTGCACTCATGGTTTAAAAATCAAAACTTATACATAAAGTCAGTATTTTCTTTCTTTCATCAGTTTCACATGGATGTAAAATCTGATAGAAATATGCACAATTATCTGCTAAAAATTTCTACTCTTTTCTATATTCTCTTAATGATTACATCTGAAAAGAATAGTCATATTATTATCAGATTTCTTTGATCCCCTCATCTTGAAACTATGATGGATTAGAATTTTGCCAACACTGAAAAGGATCAGCCTTCACAGTCTTGACATCCAGACTTCCAATGAGATTTCTAGAATTCAAAATACACCTTAAATTAATTATTTAAAAAGTAAAAAACATGTTCAGTTTTCACATCCCCATCTGGTTGGGTTTTACCCACAATGTATGCTATATTAGCTGGCACGCATTTCAGTTAACCCCTCACCTCTGTTAACTACTACAATTATTATTATTATTATTATCATCATCATCATCTTGTAAGCAGTTAATGTGTAATTAGGTTAGTGAGTTAGGAACCTGAATGCAAATAAAAAGTAGACAAAGGTACATTACTGGTTAGGTTTAAAAGATCTTGATTTGATTATACAAATCTCTAGTTATAACAGAACTTGGGACACTTAAATAAAAAAAAAAAAAAAAAATAGTTGAGCCCTCTTGTGCTATATCAATAAGATAATAAAAAAAAACCTTGATTTCAAGTAGTAAGCTATTTTTTCTGGGATCTATAGAATTTTATTTAGGTCATTTTCACTATCTCTTAGTCATAGAAACTTAAAAATAAAAGATAATAGATAAGGACAAGCTACGATGGAGAAACCTATGAGTAGATATTTAAAAAGCTTGACCTAGTTTGGCACAAGGACACAATCTTCACTATCTATAATTAATAAAATAAACAGGTAAACTTCATTATAAACAAAGATTGCTGAATTCTTATGTACTATAAATCCTCCTATAGATGAAGTGACTGGAGCAGTAGATTTGGTTCTACAGAAGGATGCTGAGAATACCACAGACAGAGCATATGAGGAAGTTTTAAGGAAAACAAAAAACAATTTGTAAAAGTCAGAGTTATAAAATGTTTTTTTTTTTTTTTTTTTTTAAGAAAATGCATAAAGAAAAACAACGTGATCCAAGCATGATAGTTTTGACAAAATACAATGAATAACTACTTATGCAATTTTAAAATGCATCATTAAATAAAATATAAGAAAAATATTTAAGCTGTAATAACAATCAATGTAACAAATTAAATTTGCAATAGACACCTGGCAATGCTCACTCTCAGTTAGCAGTAAAAATTTCAATGCATCAGGCCCAACGGTTTTGCACAAAATGAATGCAGTATATCCTCTATTTGATTCATATATGCCTCAGGTTGTATAGATGCAGAGATATGAAACCAACTGATTATTAAAGACAAAACATTGCTCTACTCGAAGGTGCAATTTTAATTTTTTTTTTTTAAGTGTTGAATTTTTGTTATTTTATCCATTAAAGTTTTCAACTTAATTCTTTGAGAAAGGCAACTTCAAACTTTATCTTAAGCTCACCAAATTGACAAGCGTTTTTTTTGTTTTGTTTTTTTTTGTTTTTTGTTTTATTCCCCCCCCCCCCCCTTAAGATGGAATTATTTTGATGTGTATGGAGATAACACTGAATGCAACAAGTTTTAAAAATACAACTTTAAAAATGCAGGAAGACATGCAATTGTCATTGAAATAGTGACATGATTTAAAGAGACATGGAATAAAAACTAATCATCATACATGAAAAAAGAATTGTATCTTTAAAGAGAAAAAATTAAATTTTGTTTACATACTAATTTTATCAAAAGAAGCTTGAAAAATAAACGAGACACCAGCAGTTGAAATGGAATGAGATTTCACTATTTTGACATGTTTTCGCACTGTAAACTAGGGCAGTTTGGGATACCTAATTATTGTAATGTGTATTACTGTCTAAAGCTCAGTTATAAACAGTGCACTGGTGTTAGTACATTGCAAGATGGATGAAGACTTTGAAAATTTTATATCTAATATCAATAGCATGCACATATTGTATATAGGACAAAAGCAGCATTGTCTTTTGGGGTGTTGTAATTTGATTCTCAATCAATGGACAATGATCCACTCACCTTATTCTCAGTAATATGAATATCAGCTATTCCATTTTCAACAATCTGTACTGTGTGTGTGTGTGTGTATATATATATATATATATATATATATATATATATATATATATACACACACACTTTATTTGGGGATATTACATCAAAACATGTAAAAAAAAAAAAAAATGCTACACAAATGCAATCATGTTTTGTTGTATACTAACACACCTAATCATGCATTAGTACACATCGAAACATGATTGCATTTGTGTAGCATTTTTTTTTTTTTTTTGCTGTAATAACCTAAAATAAAGAATATTGCTCTACTTCTGTATTGAGACCTCTTTTAAATTGAATGTTATGAACGTCAGAAATGGATTCTATTCATTCTCATTTTACACACACACATATATATATATATATATATATATGTTTTAAGGTATGCTATATTTATGGGTGAAAGTGCTTAATATCAGGGGTAGAGCATATGTAAATATTCAAGTGGACATTCAGGTCAAGACCCAGTGGTGACAGTCAGTTTCATGCTTAAATGCAATTTTCAGGCCATGTGCCTGAAGATCGTGTTTAAGCATAAAACAGACTAATGTCACTGAGTGTTGACATGAATGTCTACTTTTATTATTATGTAATTTTCTATGGATGGACATACTCTCTACATTTTTCTCTGCTAAAGAAAAAGATCCATATCATTTAAATAACATTTGAAATAGTAAATACCTTGGAAAATTCCAATTTAATTCATGTGTTAAAAAGTTTTTAAAATATCTCTTTTTATTACACAAATCTTAATAAAATTCAGCAAGAAATCAATTATTTTAAATTTGATTGATTTAAGTAAAGATACCTAAATTGAAACTTAATGTAAAATTATACACTCATGACAAAGGTTTTTACAGATTCATGCTTTACATGACAATATGCAAATGAGATTAATACTAAAATGAGATACCTTTGTATAATTGAACATAGTATTCTGCAGATAGTGGTTCTTTTTTAATGGTACAAATATTGAGTAGTGTAAGCTTTTTTTATGTATTGTAATTGTCAAATATTACAAAAGTCTTTTTAATGGATATTATTTTTAATATTTCAAGTTTTATTCTTTCTTTTGAAAATCTTTTTCTCAGCATTTTTTAACTAAATATTTTCTCATCTAACTTGTCTTCAATGGTATTTTAATGGAATCCACCCATTAGCAAGTAATATTTTTTTTGTTATTCCTTAGATAACTGATGACTAGATTAAATAAATCACAGTAACTAATACATTGGTGCTAAAGTGTTTCTGTTAAATTCTTTAATTTGTCTCATCTATCCTGTGTTGTCTTGGAATGTTTTCAGTTGGTTATTAAGATTAGCTTCGTGCACCACAGCCAGATAAGGAAGAACTGGAAGATAATTACACAAAATATCCAAGTGTAAAGGGTTTGCTTGCTTAGAAAATCAGTATTTAAAATCTAAGATATTTTGCCTGGGTTCAAAAAATAACCTCTGGGTCTTATAAGAAATAGCTATTTCAGCTACAAGAATGTTTTCAATTGGTAAGTATCAGTGGTTTGCTAGAAAATTCATTTTTGGGATTTTTTAAACTTTTTTTTTTTTTTTTTTTCATGTTGTTCTCTCCCCCTCTATTTGTTTCTCTCTCTCTCTCTCTTTTACAATAATTTCTTGCCACTTTTCATAATCTTCATTTTGATTATTTCCAGGACTTTGTGCCTTTTGGACATTCTGAAGATTATCTCGAACTGGAATCTGGAAGTAGAGGTAGCCAAATCTTCGGTTCTACTCTTGGAGTAAATACCAGGGTTTCAAAAGCTAATTCTATAAATATGATGAACATCAGTTGTGATGATGCGGAAGTCATGTTTGTTGATCAAGATGACATAATCCATCTGACTCATCAGGTGAAGAACTTTTCTGATGCACTTACAAAGTTGAAAACTGTCTTCACCGAAGGAACCAGTGAGTACTTGGTTATTTTATCTTTCCCTCACACCTACTTTTTCTCTTTTTATAGATAAAAAAAAAAAAATAATCTACTTCCTGGGGATGACCTTAGTAATCATTTTTTGAATGACTATTCTGGGTAATTAGCTTGCAGTCATTTTTGCTTTTATTGTCATTTTTTTTTTTTCTAATCAATTATTCTGCTGGTTTGTTTATATGATTGTTACATTTTTCTAGCTTGGATCAGAATGTAGTATCTGTCTTATTATTACTGACCTTTCTTTATGCCTTTTGAACAAGAAACCTAAGTAAGAATATTAAAAGGAAGGAATTTAGTGGAAAATGAGAAAGAAATTTAAGGACAAGAGGGTGTAAAGAAGGAAAGATGAGTCTTAAGAAAGATCAAAAAACAATTAAAGGGAACAATTATATATAAATGTTCAATCAATTTCTTGCAAATCTCCAGAGATTTGCACAACACCATTCACCAGGGTCTGATTAGTTCAATAAATCTATTTCTTTGATCCTGATGAGCAGTGTTACATGAAAATCTGACATCAGTCAAGATAAGTTGCTTGTCAATATATTAATTGACTATTGTCACTCTCCTTTTATCTATTGAGCACTTTTGTGACAAAAATTTTACTAACCTTAAAATATAAAATATGTTAATATATATATATATATATATATATATATATATATATATATATATATATATAATATAATTTTGTTTTTATTTTTTTTTTTTAATGACAGATTTTTTTATCATTTTATTTTTAATGGATATTTCTATTTGAGTAGGTGCTCTGTTTATTTATTAAACAATATATTTATTTTTCGTTTATCAGCCTGGATTTTAAAAAAAAATCTAATTAAAGAAAAATTTGTACTCTCCAGCAGGAATTGCACATGTTTCTCAAGGGAGCTACCATTTAGCCCAGCATGCCTTAATGACTTAGCCATGAAGAGCAGTTAGTCAGGCGAGGCCTAATTTTGTGCTTTCAAGCAAAATTTCTCCTGTCATCATGGATCTTTCAAATAAATTAATATAGTGTTCAAGAAATAAACTGAGAACCTACTCAAATAGGAATATCCACTACAAATAATGTTTAAAGTAATAAATGTGTGTGTGTGTATATGTGTATGTGTATATTATCTATTAAAATCAAATACATGTTAACTATAAGCTGATTTAATTTTCCCTTAGAAACTTTATATAGAAATACACAACCCCAGTTGACTAGAACAAGAAAATTGAATTATATACTAAATTTCAAATGTTTAATCTTATAGTCAACTGCAAGAACCAAATTACAGAGAATCAATATCATTTATGAATTCATATGTCCTTTAAGAAATTCTTCCTGATTCAAACCATGTGTGTCAGCCATTGCTCTTGAGAGACCATGGACCTGCCCCCAGAGTTATTCCTCAGCTGCTGATAGCATGTGCAGCATCTGTTAAGGCTGTATAGACCCACATGAGAGTGACAGCCTCACTTGCAATGAAAATGTATGTGAAAGTGCTCTTTCCCGATGTTGCCATGTTGTTTTCTTTCTGTCAGGCATATTTCTCCCCAGCCCTTGGTGTAAATCGAGTTTTCAGTATGAATGATTGTTGGCAACGTCTTCCCACCTCTCCATATCCATTGTCTTCATGTCCCTTTTGCAGGCATCCTTGTAGCAAAGATGAGATTGTCCTCTTGCTGGTTCCCAGTTCCCAGCACAGAAGGACCTTCAGAATCCTCCCATCTGGTATACATGTCCAAGTCAGCAGAGCTGGAGAAGAGCATGTAGGCTGGGTAACTGTACATGGATAAGAACTACGGCATTGGTGGCACGGTCAGACCAATTGATACCCAGTATGCAGAGTAGAGGCACAGTCTCACGGCTGTAGAGCAGCATGCTGACAATGCATACCCTATAGACTGCAGTTTTAGTGTTTGTAGTAAGTAGAACAACCTCTATGTCGGCGTTGATGATTTTGATGGCAGGAGAGTGTTCAACATCTTAGCCTATTACGTTGGCCTTTTCAGACTGATGACAGACTGAACTCTTGGTAAGCTTTTGAAAAATTGTCCATTTAGTTGCTGCAGTTGCTCTGAAGAGTGTGAACAGCATGTCTCTAATGAGCACTTCATGGACTTTGGATTTTGCTTTAAGCTGAGACAAACTGAACAGCCTTCTGTCTGTTCTTGTGGGCAGGTAGATGTCATTGGTTTCAGTTGAAGTCCCAAATGCACATTTCAGCATGAAAACAGAGAAGATACTTAATAATGTAAGTGCAAGCTCACAACCTTGCTTCACATTGCTGCATATGCCAAAAGCCTCAAAATAAGACACCAAATTTTATGACACCATTCATATCCACATAAAATGACAATAATCTTGAGGAGGCTCAGAGGACAACCAATATTGTCAAGTATCTTGAACAAGCTGTCCCTGCTCAGAAGATCAAATGTTTTTCTGAGGTTGATGAAGGTGATGTATAGTGGTTGTCTCTGTTCTTGGCATTTCTCCTGTAGTTGTTGAAGGGAGATTGTGTCAGTCATGGAACCTCTGACTTGAAAGCACACTTGGATTTGGGATATATCCTTTCAGTAAGCTTCTGTATCTACCAAGGACTGCACAGGCAAATACCTTCTTTTAGAAGGGAGATTCCTCTGCAACTGTTATAATTGCTTCATTCTCTTAAATTCTTATAGAGGATGATTATGTTGCAGTCTCTCATATCCTGTGGCACCATACCCTCCTCCCAACATTGACAGAGTAGACATACCATATGGTCAAGTAGAACACTATTTACACACTTGATGCCCTTTGGGAGAATGCCAAGTCCTTGTGCCTTTCCTGTGGGTAACTTGTCAATGGCTCTGCTCAGCTGCCCAGTAGTCAGCAGTGCATCCATCCATGACTGATAGATGAATTATGGTATCTAGCGCATTGTCAGAGATACTATTTTCTCTGGAGTACAATTCCGAGTAGTGTTCCACCCACCACGCCATCTATTTGTGTCCTTGATAATCTCACTTACCCGGGATTTTAGCAGTGATGTCTTTCATTTGGTTGGGCCGATGACTTTATTAATTCCTTCATACATCCCTCCAATGTCACCAGGGTCAAATGATATCTGTATTCTCTTGCACAACATCCTGCTGTCTTCTGTGCATTGTTTCTGGCTATCTTCAAAGCTTGCAACATTGCCTGTGTAGGTTGGTGTTTGTACTCCAATAGTGCAATGCACTTCTTCTTAAACTCGTTTGCACTTGCTTCGAACCAGTCCAGTGTCTTGCTCCTATTCCTCCCAAAAGTGTTCACTGCAGTTATGTAGATGGTATCCCTGACAGCATCCCATCTCTGCTGGACAGTTCCTCTAGGTGGGTTTATGAGGGCGGCATCCTTAAAACGAGATGAATATTGCTGATTTGGTTGAGTTTTGAACCATGGTGGTATTGATATGCTCTGTGCCTGGAGGGTTGGCATAGTGCATCCTCTTTGTGTCTGTTTGGAGCAAACTAGGGAGTGATCTGTGTCAGTGATTGGAAAGGATCATGCTATGAGAACATTTCTCGGGTATCTGTGTCCTGTGAGGATCAAATCTAGCTGATGCTCATGTTTAGAGTGGGGATGTTGCCAGAAGACTTTGTGCTGGGCTTTAGCTTGGAAGTATGTGTTGGTGATGCATAGCTTGTGAAGCACACAGAACTCAAGCAGTCATTGGACATTGTCATTCAATTTACCAACTCCATGCTGTCCCAGATAGCTATGCTATGAGTTGTTCTCTTTTGGAACTGTCTGTATCTTCTTTGATAGTTGATCATAAAACACATCTTGTATGGAGTATAGTGCTGGGGAGTAAGGACTTACAAAGTTGACAGTTCCATCAGCGGTATGTAGTTGAAATGAGTTGATTAGATTCTCTCTGATCCATCGTTGCTTAGTTCCCACCCTGTTGGCTGGGGCTGTAGAATATGCCAACGGCACCTCTGCAGAGGGGTAAGACCCCCCCCCCCATGTGGCATCCTGAGTATAATGATAAACTACATCCGTGTCCAGGGTAAGACAATAAACTACGCCCAACAACAAGCCCTCTGATAAGGAGGTTTTGAGGAGCGTGGGAGCACCTGTTAGGGTCCCAGCTATTGGCAAATAGTTAATCCTGAAACTGAGGTAAAAAGCATTATAAAAGTGTAAAAATAGGTTTTAATGCCAGAAATACTTTGAAAAAAATTATTACCAGAAATTAATTTTTGAAAAAAAAAAAAAAAAACTACCAGCAATATGTTTTTGAAAAAAAAAATATTACCAGCAATACATGTGATTATACTCAAAAATATGAGTAATTAAAAAATGGTTCAAATATATATATATACATACACACCTTTTTTACCAAACTATCACTGGATTTAAAAAATTTTGTTGGCATTAAATGACCCACTGAGGTTGATGTGCCACAAAACAACCAACCAACCTTGCTTAGTTCCACCATCCAACACTGTGCCCTCTGATATTATCCTTGCCATTTTCCCGCCAGAAGAAAGTATACTCTCTTGAAGGGTTACAATGTCCACTTGAAGTCAAAGTAGTTTGTTGTTAATCACCGTTGTTTTGCGGGTGTTGTTAATCTTGCAAAACTCATCTAATAGACCACTTGTAATAGTCTGTACATTCCAACATCCAATTCTGAATGCCATTTTTATTTTTTTTTCTTCAATTCCTTGTTTTGCTTGTTGCAGTATTTGCAGACTGCAATTCAGGACACTTGTATCCTTAAGCCTTATGCACCCAGTGAAGCAGGCTGACTGTGGTGGGACAGCACTTTATTGGCTGAGGCCTGCCCAGCTTGAAGCAGGCAGTATCTGTCCAGTAAGGTGCAATGACCCCCCCCCCCATTGAAATCAACCCCCTGGCGTCTTGCTCTACGCCAATCAGGTGTTGACTTGTAACTGGTAGAATGATGTTTCCTGTATTATGTTATCACAGTGAGGTGACACTAGAGTGTCCTCTTCAGTGTACATGACTGGGCAGGGTTTTGGCACTGATGTTGTCTCGGGAGATGCCAGAACAAAGTTGAACATAACATCAGACTGTTTTAGTGACTCCAGCTCCGGATTTGTACTCCAGATTTACTCCCAAAGCCTTTCTCATGATTGGGTATGGATGCAAGGCAGTGCAGGTTTAAATTCAGTTTTCTTTCTTTTAAATCAAATTCATGAATAATTATATCGGATATAAACATCTCTCTCACTAAATGCATAATGCTTTTGGAAAGTTTCAGACTAGGACCTCCTGGTAGAATTTGTAACTGGCTCCAATAATCAAATTACAATCTGATTGATTGTTCAGCAATGGTCTTCATGAGTGAGTTAATGAAGATTCTTCACATTTCTTGGTATTCGCAATCAGCCTTGAAATGTGTTTGCCACTCAAAATACCTGTGTGTGTTCTAAAGAATTCTAGCCAAAAGCCTAACTAAGCATTTTAAAGTCCCTGGTGCCAGATTTGCTGATCTAATGCAAAATTTGAGGCAGACACATTGCTCAAATTTTTTTTAACCATTGTAAAGATTGCAGTGCTGTTCCAATATTTTGTTAGAAAAAAACTTGTGAAATAATTGAACATATGTAGATAGCATGAAGCCACTTGGTATACTGATTAAGTAAGTTGGGTACCAAAATGTTAGCAGCAAGTGCATTTCTAAATGACACAATCACAGCATCTGCAGTTCAGGAACCTTCTGATACCACCTCATGTAACATAAATAAGTAGATAAAAATTATTTTGTTCCAAAATAAATGATGAATAACTAAGAGAACAAACTAATGTGCTAATTAAATCTATAATAATACTATGAAATTCAAAACTTGCAAACGGCATAAGTAAAACTATTCTGATTAAATTTTTGTAAAAATTAGATTAGGAAGAAAAATTTTACCTTAATAGGTTGTCATAGAATTTTTTCCTTCCTTTTTATATATATATATATATATATATATATATATATATATATATATATAAAATATGGTTCCATCGCTAGACATGAATTACCATGTTTCAAAAACAGAAACTAAAAACTTCAAATTCAATTATAGTTAAATTTTGAAATAATAATATTCCAAAATTTGCTTGAAAATGAAATAGGACTAGGGACTTTAATTTAATTCTATAATTGAATTTGAAGTTTTTAGTTTCTGTTTTTGAAATATGGTAATTCCTGTTTAGAGATGGAACCATATTTTTAAATTAGTAAATTTATAATATTTATACTCTGTAGATTTGCATTGAGCACTGTTTTGTAAAAATAAAAATATTAATAAGAACCCGGATTATATATCTTACTCTTCTTTCTCTTTATTATATCAAGAAACAGTATTGAGAAAATAGTATTACAAATTGGGAAAAAGTTTGTGAGTGTTTCATCTGTTAGGACTTCAATGGACTGGACTTTGTTGATGCTGCCATGACTACACATGTGCACGAAATGAGAGACACTGGTAGTTTCAAAACTTTTGAAAGAGTATTTTTTCAATCTAGTCAAATTCATCTATATTCTTTTTCTATATCATCTTTGTCCCTGACTATTCCATATTGTGACAACAGAAAATCTTCCAATCTCCATGCACCCCACCATTTCAGGAATAAGCAATGCCCCCCCACTCCCCAATAGCTAGAGCCATAGCAAAAATTTTAACCCCTCTCCTTAGAACAATGTCAAACATATGAAAAATTCAGGCAACCTTTTTGAAAAACTAAGGGAAACAAATATGACTGACAAATATCCTGGTTGAATAATGCTTAAATCACTTAAAAATGCATCTAACAAAATCAAAGATAAACCTCTCCCTACCAACAGCTAAAATAATAACAGATCTGCCTTCTCATCACCAATCATTGCTATTTTACTTCGAACAACTGAAAATGTTAAATATGATTATTATTATTTTTTTTTTTTTTTTTTTAGCATAAATTTTACATGTTACTTTTTGTTTTTCAAAATCGAGGTGACCAATTTTTATCAACATTCTTGAAATTGTACACTCAATTAGAAGACACCTTAAACTACAACGAAGAAGTTCATTTCTTCTCTGACCCGTGAAAGAGAATCCCTTCAAATATTATAAAGTAAGCAAAAAAAAAAAAAAAAAAAAAGAGCAGCTGATCGTAATAAATGTGTGTAAAGGAACTTTCAAATTATTGAAACTACTGTCTGACACTGACTATTGGCTAAAAAAGAATAATTTTTATTTTGGGTTTTAAAAAAATGACTTGCAGTTTTGAAAATACACACATTTTAAAACTGAGATTAAGGCTAACTTTATTTTCTAACATCTAATTTTAGTTGTATTCACTAGATAGAAACATAATTTTATTTATTTGTAGAAAACAATTTAAACTAGAGATTCACATATCTGGAAATATACTAATTTTGAAAGTGTAATTAAGAACTATTTTAATTATTCTTAATATCTAATTTTGGTGGATTTCCTAGGTAAAAAAAACAAATTTTATTTATATAAAAAACATCTTCACTCATTTTTCATGTTTACAACAACTTTATTTCATGATTGGTGTACTGGCTTACTAGAAAACAATTATCCTTATAAAAAAACTGACTTCATAAAATTTAACATTTAAGACGAAACTGGCAATTATTTTTTTGTATTTTTACTCGCTATTTTGTTAACTTAATTTTACTGCAAAAATTTTTTTTTTAAACCTAAAACAAATAGACTTCAGACATCATGTCATATTTCCTTTTTTTTTTTTTTCTTCATTTATTTTGTAAACAAATAGATTTCACATGTATTTCCTTACTTGTCAAATATTTTTAACATATTTTTGTTCAATCTTTTTCTCTTACAATGGTATATATGTTAACAAAATTTAATTTTATTAACATCTGAAAGTCTTTTTCAATAGTGTTTCTTTGGAATATGGTCACTCAGTAGTGATAGCACTTAAAAACTGAATGAATTCAGTTTTGTAAAAAATTTCAATGTGTGAAGATGAAACTGAAAAATTTTTTTTTTTTTTTTTTTGGTTAAACAACCCATATCACACACACACACACACACACACACACACACACATATATATATCAAATCTATTTTTAATCAAATGTTTCATGAAATGTTTCCATTTGTCAAAATGTAAAAATTGTTGGGATTTCTATATCCTGATTTAAAAACACACACGCGTATATATATATATATATATATATATATATATATATATATATATATATATAAAGAAATATAGTCTTAAGGTGTGCTATATTTATGGGATAAAGTGCTCAATATCAGAGATAGCGTGTGTAAATATAAAAGTGAACATAGAAGTCAACACTTAGAGGCGACAGTCTGTTTCATGCTATATGCAATCATCAGGCCACATATGCTGTTATTTTTCTCGGCTATTTATATATATATATATATATATATATATATACACGGGTTAGTGGTGCATTGTGGGTATTCTATTACGGCAGTTATTTTACCGGAAGTCGCTTTGTTTATTTATTTGGGTCAAATTATATTGCTTTTTTATTTTTTATTTTTATTTTTCTTTATTTATTTATTTATTAACGTAGTAAAAATTTGTTTATATCACGTATTTAACAGTTTTGTTTTGGTTTGAGAATTTAATTAAAGCTATTTGTTCAATTTTGGGGTTGGTTGTTGTAGTTCATTCTAACTATTATTTTTTTGGCGGGAACAGTTTATATATATAAGAAAGAATTATATCATTGTTAGTTGGATGTGCTGCATAGTGTAATGGATACTGGCTTGGCACGAGAAATCAGAGAGCTGAGTTCGGATTCCACTTGGGTTCACTTACATGCAAAATCCCTTGGGAATGGTATGAAACTATCTCTTCTCTTTTTGCAACCAGTCTACCACAGAAAGAAATGTCAGACTACTGCAAGAATCTTCTGCCTAGTCAGTCATGAATTGAAAGAGACATGATAAACCAAGTGTTTATCATGTATGGCACTTAACTGTTTACCACACAATACAACTCAATTTCATGTGTGTGGCAATAATCCTCATAAGTTCATGCGTGATGATTGCCACATTCATGAAACAATAATATAATTCTTTTTAATATCTAAAATAGAATCTGTTTTAATGAAACAAAAAAATAATTTAAATTAGTGAAATTTTCAATTGTTTCTTAAAACTTTTTATTCAGATTACAGAATAGAAAAAAATATACTTCATTTGGGGATAAATACATCAAAACATGTAAAAAAAAAAGTGCTACACAAATGCAATCATGTTTCGATGTGTACTAATGCATAATGTGGTGTATACAACAAAACATGATTGCATTTCTGTAGGATTTTTTACATGTTTTGATGTAATATCCCCAAATAAAGTGTATCTATGTTTGTGTGTGTGTAAAATATATATATATATATATATATATATATATATATAAACCCCCACCCCCGACCCATACACTGTATATTCTTACGCTTATAAAATGACCTATTTCTTTCTTTCTTCTTACATGCCATGATGTCCTTCCAGGACTTAGGCGATTATGGCTCTCCACCTTTCTCTATCCCTTGCTCCTCTCAACAAGTTCCTTCCCTCTGCCGCCCCCAAACCATGTTCTGTCATTCACCTGCTTAAGCTCACTAGTTATGTCATGTCTTGTTTTCTCTTGTCTCCCTTTCCTTCTATTTGACTCGTGAACATCAGATTCTCCAGGTCCTCCTTCCTCATTATGTGTCCCAGAAACTTAAGCTGCCTCTTCCTGATGTTAAGTATAAGTCTACTCTTTGTTTGCATCCTTTCTAAGACCTCATCGTTGCTCACACATGATATCCTTAGCATCCTTCTGTAGAACCACATCTCCGTCACCTTGTCTCTTCATCAATGAGGAAATGTCCGACAATTGCTGCCATAATGAAGGACAGATGTCATGTCTTTTCTTTGTTACCAAAGAAATCCTCCTGTCTCTCACTAATCTGCCCAGCTTTTGGAATGTGTCCTTGGACATCCCAATACATCTACAGATCTCAATGTCGCACTTACTGTCCGCTGTCAAAACACTTTTTTTTTTCTTTTTTTTTTTAAGCATTTCACCCCAAGCAAGGCAGGAAGCCACTAGGACGCAAGGAGTTACAGAAAATTTAGAGCAAGATCAGATAGGAGTGATAGAAGAAAGGATGAGGAGAAGGGTAGTGGATAGATCAAGACAACTGGAGATGTCGATTGACATTACACTTGAATAGCTGGAGATTATAGCTCACAGGGAAACAGGAAAAGGGAAGGAAGTTCCACAGGTGAGAGGTGCGAGACATGAAGCTATTAGAGTAGAAGAGACGGCTACATTTAGGAGTTTCGACAGTGAAGGGGTGAGAGCGGGATGCCAGCCTCATAGGGCGCTGGAACTCATGACGTCTGGGAACCAGCAAATGCAGCTCCTTGGAGCAATTTCCATGAAAGTATTTGTAGAACAGACAGAGGGAGGCGACGGTGCATCTGTGAGAAAGTGACTGTAGACGAGACGCCAGGGCAGGGCCAACCATATTGCATATCCGCCTTTGGAGCCTATCAAGAACCCCGAGGCAAACAGAAGGGGCACCAGACCATATATGGCAACAATACTCCATGCAAGGGCGAATTGTTGATTTGTAGAAATGGAGGATCGACTCCCAGGGAGAAAAACTTCCTAGCGCGGCTCAGGGAGCCAACTTTGCTTGCAGTGGACGAGGCAATTGACTCAATGTATTTATTCCATCTCGGGTCAGCAGTCAACGTGAGACCAAGAAGCCGCAGAGAGTTGCTCCCGAGAAGTTGAGCGTCAGACATTCTAATGGCGGGAAGGGAAGGATCTCTTGGTGATTAATAGAGAGCAGTTTTGTCTTAGAAGCGTTGAAGTTGACCAGCCAATTTATGCCCCAGTTCACAATCAATTGGAGGTCCTTTTCGAGACGTACAGCCAGGTGAGTTTTGTCAGTGAGACTAGATTTGTTTTTGAGGCAGGAATAAATTGTGGTGTCATCTGCGTAGATGCCAACTTGGGAAGTTATGGCGTCAGGAAGGTCATTTATGTAGATAAGGAATAGAGCGGAGCCTAGGATGGAGCCTTGAGGAACACCTGTGTTCGTGGGATAGGAACTGGAGGAGAATCCGTTGAGAACGACCTTCAATTCACGGTTTGACAGGAATGATTGTATTAGGTTATATAATCGACCCGTAATGCCATAACCCTGGAGCTTGCGAAGAAGGCCGGCATGCCAAACCCTATCAAATGCTTTGGAGATGTCTAGTGCCACGGCTCGGGCTTCCCCATTATTTTGGAGAGCTCGGTAGACTGTTTCAGTGATGGCCGTAAGCACATTGGCTGTAGATTGGGCAAAGCGGAAACCATATTGCTTGTCTGAGAGCAGATTATGGGATGTGAGGTGGTTAACCACCCCGGTATTGATTAGAGCTTTGAAGACTTTGCAAGAGGGGAAGGAGACTGATAGGATGGTAGTTGGAAGGGTCAGAGGGTGGCGGAGTTCTTGAAGACGGAACGATCGAAGAGGACTTCCAGCAGTCAGGAAAACAAGATTCCTTGAGGCAGTAGTTGTATAGTTTCAAAAGGGCGGGCGCCAGTTCAGGCGTGCAATTTCTTCGAGACAATGGCTGGTAGCTTTGTTGGGATCTAAATTAGAGATAACGCCCATTACCAAAGATGGGGTTATGTTTAATCCACTCAATATGGCCTCAGTTCTAAGAGGAAGTTGGGTATGGGTACACGGAAGAGTCGGCGTCAAGTTGAATGAAAATTTCGAGCAAAGCATTCAGCCTTGTCGGTAGAGGTCAGGACTTGAAACTAGTTGAATAAAGGAGGTATAGAGGGTTTGCAATTGTTCAATACACTCTTGCAGAGATGCCAATAATCTTTGGAGCCAAATTTGCAAGATGCAATACATTCCTTCATTCGAGCTGCAAATAGTGACTTAGCATCGTTGAGGACACGCTTACTTTCGTTACGGGCAGAAGCAAAGAGACGTCTATTGCAGTCAGACATGTCGCTACGGTATAGGTGGAAGTAGTGGTTCTATATATGATGTCGGCTGAGCAAGCAGCCGAGAACCAGGGGAGGAGCACGACTTGACCCTATATTTCCTTGATGGGATGAAAATGTCGATTCCAGCTTTAGCCCAGGAAGAGACCTCAGAAACACATTCTTGGACGGGGAGCTTAAAGACTCCATCCCAGGGGACATCGCGGAGGAAATCACGGAACGTGTCCCAGTCAGCTCGTTGATAGTAGAACAAAGTTCTAGTGATAGGAGGTTCTTTATAGGGGGTGGAGTTAAAGGAGATGTTAACTGATACTACTGCATGATCAAAAACATCTGCATTTGCTTGATTCTAGTGTTCCTGACCTTCAAATCACATTTCAAGCTCATCCTTTTACTGATGACCATGCATTCTTTCTTCTTGTAGCTTATGCTTAGTCCCTTCTTCTCACTCACCATCGCTACCTTCTGAAGGAGATTTTGTAATTTGTTTTCTATGTCTGCTATTAGTACTGTGACATCTGCATATCTTATGGTGTTAAGATTGTGGCCATCAATGCTAAATCTCTGTAGGGTTTCCAATTCTCTCAGAATTGCCTTGCTGTATAGGTTGAACAGGTCTGGTGAGAAGACGCATCCTTGTCTTACGCCCTTTTATAAATCCCAAAAATCAGCCTTAAAAATTGGTGGTCATCTTTTCTTTTTTTTTTTTTTTTTTCTACAATTCTAAAAAAGAAACCTTAAATTCTGAGTTATCTTTGTTGTTATGCTAACCTTGCCCTGTGTGCAATAACCAATAATTCCATATTATTGAAATCAATTTGTATCCATGCAAGCTTGTTGGAGAAAAATGTAAACATAATTATGGCTGCATTTGCAGAAATTTTTATCTTTTTGCTAAACTTTCAATAACCAACTAGCTTAGACAGAAGTTAGGATTAGACTGAATAAATAATTTTGAAAGTGAATTGTACTTTTAGGTCAACTCCATAAAATGATTCTACATTTTTATTTTATATAAGTTTAGACTGTTTAGCAATACACTTTTATCAGTAATGTCTATGGACCTTGAGGATTGGAAAATAAGTTGTTGTATTTTTTAGGTGCTGTGTAACAAAAGATACACTACTTTAAGTAGCTTGAAGGTGAATAAAGCCCATGAAAAACTATTGGACCAATGAAAGATATGAGATGTTAAAGCATGATAATATGTAAATTTCTAAGAAATTATTCCATTTTATTAACATGAGTATAAGGTGCCTTTGCAAGTCATTGTAGTTGTCCCTTTTTTATCTATGAAAATTATCCCTGTTTGTACAACATTTATAAAAAAAAAAAAAAAATGGACAAGCCATTAAGATTCGAAGGATAAAGAATAGAATGAGAAGATACAGTGAAAAGGTGAGAAAAGAATACTTATAGGATAATGGATAATCACAGTTGTTAACACCTTTGGGAAGTCCATTGGTCCAGCTCATATCAGATCATTGCATATTCATTATTTCCAGAAACTGTTTCAAGTTAACATATATACTCTTGTATCATGTGACCCTTGAAGACTTAAATTTGAAGCTAATTTGACTACAGTAAATGGATATAGTTTGGTCAATGGCGTAGCCAGGGCCAGCAGTCCATATGCTAATTCTATATCTTGTGTATGATGTGACCACATTAAAATTAGCTTCAAAATTAGGTTTTCAAAAGTCACATGACATGCCAGTGTATACGGTAATTTGTTTGTAAATTTAAAACTTAAGTTTAGCCATCAATGTCTGCATTTGTTTGAAAACTTGCAGGTTCATTTTTATAAAAATAGATAAAAATTAATAGTCTGCTTTTTTTCTTTTCTTTTTTTTTTTTTTTTTTTTTTAAATAAGCTGTGTTTCCTCTTTTTTTCAAAAATTAAGAATCTTGGCCTGTTTGTACTTGTCTTTGTTCAATCCCAGCTGAAAACTGATATTTTGAATGCCGACTTTCAAGTTAAGTGGGCTTTTTTCACTTAATGGTGTAACAATCTTTCTGTCTACATTTTGATGAACTAAACTGTCTTTAGTAAATACATAAAATGTTAAATAATTTTTTTTTTTTAATAATAATTTTACATTTATCAAAGAAACACCCTCTTCTTGTAAAGGCTGAACAACATGATAAAAAGTGACAAAATGAAAGGAAAATCAGTCAAAAATGAATGAAAATGATTCTGTAAAAGAAATCGGACTGTTTAAAACAAAGAAAAAAATTGATGATTAAAAAAAATCAGTTTTTCATTAATGCCGAATTATCTTTTGCAATTTGAATGTGTCATTATTGAAGCAATAAAGAGGAAAAATCCTACTTTATTCATCAACTTTAGCTTGCAGTGAGACTTCAATGTGCTTAATGCTTAAACATTCCACAATGCCATTCCATTTGCTATCAGTGAGCTGTTTCAAACTTGTACCACATTCTTTCATGATGAGAAGATGCTTAAATAGGTGTAAGGCAGAATAAGCACATTTTTCATATTGTATAACCATGCTGTTGTCTTTTGAATTAATCTTTGTAGAAATTGCTATCTACAGAGCTTCATTATTAATATTTGTTGCTGATCTTTCAAACAACAAAGAAAAAGGCGTTTTCATTTTATTTTTACTTTGATAGACACTTCTGATCAAAAATCCATTTAAATAAAATTTTTCATAAACTTTATACTATGAAAAAGAATTGGAGAATATTTATACAATCTTTCCATATATATATATATATATATATATATATATATATATATATATATATATATATATTGTGTGTGTTTTGAACAATAAAAAATATTAAAATTTTAAATTTTCAAACACACTGGATTATATATTAATATTTTTTTGTTTTATTATCTCAATTAGGTTCCTCAACTAATTTCAGCCAGCATGCACATCATCAGAAGAAAAAAGATTTTTAGGAGAAAAAAAAATTCTGCTTGTTAGTAGCAGTGAACTACAGGAGCAAATGACTGTTTATGAAGAAAGTTAACTTTATCTGTAGTTTTCATTTGTTTTTTATCGTTAATTTTGGCCGGTCCTTGTGTTGGTCGAATGGCCTCTTTTAAGTTTTTTTTTTTTTTTTTTTTTTTTTTTTTTAATTTTTTTTTTAAATGAGGCGGAGAAGATTCATGAGTTAAAGAATTCCCTTTTTGGTCATCTTTTAGTTTTATTGGCTGCTGTGAGGAGGATATGTATGTTAAGTGTATGTTATGTTTTAATTCTTTGGGAGTGTGTATGATATGTGTAAATCTATATATTGGTATGAGTGTGTGTATGAGACCTCAACACCTCTGCAAGCATGTCTGTCTTATGTGGGTAGGGCTTTATGGGGTTAATTCTATCTGTTAAATTTGTGGTTAAGCTAGTCAGAACAAAGTGTTTTGAGATGCAAAATTCATTTGTCTTCATGTTCTAAAATTTTTCTATAGTAATCTTTTCTGTCTATTTCTATTTTTTAATTATAGTGAATTCAGCATGGCTTTTAAAATTACATATAAAATTATATATAAAAGACAAAAGGAAAGCTTATCTTAGCCAATGTATTTTGTCCTCTGATGGGCTTTATCAAGGCAAATGTAAGGATTTTATGTTACAAGTATTTATATAAAGAAGTAAAATGTTAGTTTTTCAGAATTTAAACATTTAAGAATGCTCATAACTATACTTCAGGCTAACTGAAAGTCAGGTTAAATTATGGAGGTTGCTAAGTGATGTAATTTAATGTCTAATAAATAAAAGTGAATAAATTAATTTTAAAAAAATTATATAATCATGTATATTGTCTTAGCAAATACATATTTCTTTTAAGAAATGAGATATTTGAAAAAAATGTAGAGCTTAGATTCATCTTTTGGTAAGATTCAATAACAGCATTCTCAAGAATTTTCTGTGTGTGTTTGTGTGCATGCATATATATATATATATATATATATATATATATATATATATATATATATATAAAGAGAGATTTCTATTTGGAAATTTTTGTGTTTTCTATCAATTGGAACATCTGAAACACCTAGATTTTTAAAAAAAAATATACTGGCTGGAAATCAACTAATTATTAAAATGTACTAAAACTTTTTATGCTGAAAACATTGAGGATTGAAATTTCTTTATTAAAAGATTCTCCTGGGTTGTGGGGACCATTTTTATTTTTAATGTAAATATTTCTCTTTTTTAGTAAATCAGATAATAAAGCCACTTGAAGATGAATATAATTTTAACATTATGAAAAATAATTATGTGGAGGTTTAAAATTGGTTTAATATTTTGTTTTGACAACATTTAGTTTTATTTGTTAAGTCCTATTCTAGAATTATGGTATGAGACAAGGAAATTGAATCATATTATTTTTATTATCTATTTTAAGAGTTTTTAAAAATATTTCTTTACCCCCTTAGTCTGAGAATATTGTCAGGATAAAATCAAATTTCATATTTGCTAAGTTGAAAATATTTAAAAAAAATATAATTTTAATGCAATGAAAACTTTTCTTAAAAAAAAAAAAAAGTACTGAAACAAAAAAAAAATGTAAAAGAGTTGGCTTCAAAAATCAATGTCTTGCTGTAAATTACAAAAAGCAACAGTGTGATTTTAATGTGTATGACTTGTAAATTATTATACTTGCTATAATCTCATTCTCTCAGTAATTTCTGACCTCTATCAACTTTTGGTTTCAAGACACATAATATTGAGTGCCAAAACTTGCTCAAAGAAATTTTATATAAAAAAAAAAAAAATGAAAAGTTTTTATATATAATCATTTTTTCTACCAGCAAACTGTTTCTGGCGATAGAAAGAAATGATTAAAACCAAGCAAGGAATGGTAGAAATTGTTGCAAAATTAGTAGGCAAATATGGTAAAAGCCGAAAACTTGTCTGCATATGGAGGTACTGAAAATTTTTTAACCTGACTAGTTTCCCCAAATCATTTTCTATGATCAAACATTGATATTTTAATTTTTTTTTTTTTTTTTTAAGTGTCTTGGACATAGAACTTTTCAGCACTGCCACTATGTATTAATGTAGTTGGAAGTATAAGAACAGTCATTCTTTAATCATTACTTATTTCTTTATAATAATCATTATTAATCATTACTTATTTCTTTATAATAATCATTATTAATCATTACTTATTTCTTTGTAATATTCATTATTAATATAACTATTCTCGGAATTTACTGAACCGTTATGTACACAAATAGTAGAGTTAGTGAATGTTTTGAGGTATTTGTTGAATATATTCTACCTCTTTTTATATTAGTAGTTATGCAAATAGGTAGTTATTGTACACTATTTAACTACTTGGTAATTCAATTAAGTAAATGATATTGTCACTGAAAAATTGTATGGGTAATGTTGAGTTTATCATGCCAAACAATTTCCACATACCACTGAATTACTTCCCTTACATTTCTATAACTAACCTCTTATCCAAAAGGCTTAATGACACATGCTGAAACATTGGTTCCTGTATGATCACCAAAGTTTAGTAACATTGAGCTTTGTTAGTACCTAGATGGGTGACTACTTGGGAATACCAGGTGCTGTAACCTTGGATTTGCAGGTTGTGTTAGGATGGCTAATGGCTCGGAATTCTTAATTGGAGAGCTAAGTTTCAATTCATGTCTGGTTTGTTAAATACACATGCACTATTTGGGAAAGTTATGAATTTACCTCTTCCCTCCAGCTATGGGTTAATTAGTAAATCTAAATCATTATCTCCCCTCCAAAAAATCTCACAATCTTAAAATATTTTCTGGCTTTAAATAACCTGAAAAGGGTTGATAAGCCATAGAAAATAAATCCATCAATCATATCCTGAGCCCTTCTTTGGAATTGAAAATCAAAATGGTATAATCCAAGATTATTTAGTATGAAAGAAACTCGTATGAAGGGAAAATTTTCCTAGAAAACAAAAGGCCTTTTTCTTGCCCTTTGCCTCTGTGAACTTATTGGCCAAAACTCAAGAAATATAGTTTTAAGGTATGCTATATTTATGAGATAAAGTGCTCAATATCAGTGATAGAGCATTTGTAAATATAAAAGTGAGCACTGAAGTCAACACTCAGAGGCAACGGACTGTTTCATGCTAGATGCAATTGTCAGGCCGCCTGATGATTTTGTCTAGCATGAAACAGTCTGTCATCTCTGAGTGTTGACTTCAATGTTCATTTTTATTGATATATATATATATATATATGTATGTATATCTATTTTGTGTAATTAGGCAGCAATTGTTCCTTCAAACATTTCTTATTAAAGAGTTTATATATAATATTTTGTGTCTATTGAGTTTGTCTGTCTCCCTCTCCAAAGTGCAAATAATCCTTTGTAAAAGCAGCAGTTGTTGATGTACAAAATTTGCCAAACTTTTTAATGGCTGTCCAAGCTTTCAACTCTTATGAGCTGTCTTCAGGGGTGTATAAATAGTGTATTATTTGAAAAACAATGATGGTCATAAGTAATACATTTAGTGTAATGTTCTATTTAAACTTAATAGAACAAATGCAAGAAGTCCCATCCATCAAGTGTCACAACACTAAATGTATAACTTTGTGGTTTTTATTTATTTAATTTTCTTTATGCAATGGAATATGCTAGATTGGAAACTAACTTTTTGTTAATGCATGCTGGGGTTTGTCTGTAGATGGATTCAATAATTTTTAGATTTTCTACTTTTTCTATTGGTTCTAAGTATTATTTTGGTGTTTATAAGGAACTGTTTAATGTTATGGTACTTATTAATGTGTTGTTTGATAAAACTTTGTTCTAATACATGACATGTAAGTCTTCGGGAAAGAATGGTTGTTGTGTAACTTAAATAAGTTAAATTTTTTTGTTTACAGTCTCCGATTGGACAAATAAATTCATAAACAATGTTAGTCTTATATAAGCTTGGACACAGCCATTTTAAAAGTTTGCAAAATTTTGTACATCAACAATTGTTGTTTTTGCAAAGAATCATTTACTATTTAGAGATTAAAATGAACAAGCACACAATGTCTGTACTCTTTAGTCCCCAGAAGTTTCCCTGTGTCATGAGGAATGAATTGTTGACTCCTCTGATGATTTGATAGGAAATTTTATTTTTGTTTTAAATCTACCAAATTATGCCATGAGTTATTTGGGATAATTTGCAGTTATTTGTTTTGATCTTATTTTTAGTTCACAGATAAATGCATGGTATTTCTGGAAATTCATTGGATTTATATTTAAAATAAAAAAGAAACTTTAATATTTATAACACAGGTAATGAACTATTTAAATAAATGGTTAATAAATGATTACTGCTACTGTTAACAATCTTTCTAAGTCATTCTCATGTTGACACTGTATTATCATCATCATTTGTTGTTGTTTTTTCCACAATATTTCTGTTAACTTTCCAGCTTTACTCACTTGTTTATTACATCAGTTCTGTAAAGTATTTTTTAATATTTTTAAAGCAATTCTGAAGAACGTGTGTTGAAATATTGTCATTAAAAAAAATATGGCAAATATCACTTCAAACAATGTGTGAAATGTTTTACCTATTAACATTTTTTTTTATGTAATGGAATAACCCGGCACCCCCATGAATGATTACACTATAGGTAGTAAGTACCTATAAAGTCAACTGTCTACGAGAGACAGGAGATGAGGTAGAGGAGGAGAGTGAAGATGCAAGCACACTCGACCTTCCAATCAGTGGCACACTACTAAATTTACCTGTGTGTATAACTGTACCGTATTTCATATTGTACTTGTGTACAATAAACCTTTCTTCTAGTATCCACCTGGTTTTACTTACTTATTCCCTTAGCATGGAATATAACAGTTTCAATGAGGATTGTCGGGACATAACATTTTTATTTATTATTTATTTACTAGTGGCTGTTTTTTTTTTTTTTTTTTTTTAATTCTTATCTAAATAAATATCAGTATCAGAATTTTTTTTAATATTGTTTATATAAAAACAGAGTGAATAGAGAGATATATAGACAAGAACAATTTTTTAAATGTTCCATCAAAAAAAAGTAAATACAAAATCCTTTGTGAATCTTTAAGGGAAGATAAAGCATAAGTAATGATTTTTTTTTGATTTTTTTATTGTTTACACTCCCCAAACCCCCCAAAAAGTTTGAAATTTTTCCAAAGCACCTGATGTTTTGTTTATTTTTCATTTCTTTGTGTACTAACCATCTTAGTTTTTCTTGACAAAGTTTTACTGAAAATGGAAGCAAAAAGAACACTTATGCTTAACAGCAGAAAGAAACAGATGAAATTTCTTTTGCACATAATGAGGAAAGAGGTTTTGGAAAATTTGATACTCACAGGACAGATTGAAGGTGAGAGGGACAAAGGAAAACAATCTACCTAATGGGCTTTAGTAAATGGCTGGCTGAACAAGATTTAGGAGAGATAAGAAAAAGGCAAAATTCATTAAGAGCTACAAAGGACAAGAAATTGTGGAGAGCCATGATTACCAATGTCCTGAATGGACACAGCATATAAAAGAAGAATTAAGGATGTGAGAATGGTCCGAATTTCTCTTCTTTTTGAAGTGTATCATTTGTAATCACTACTTCAACTGATAATAATAGTGCTTTACTTAGCTTTAATTTTGATACATGGCCACAAATATATATATCAATCACTATTCATCTCAACTCACCTGATTAATACTTGAATTGACAAATATATGTGAAAAAAAAAAAGAATAATTATTAAATGTTCTGCCTTTTCATATATTTCCCAAGACTTTCAATATAACTTAAATAGCTGTAGTATATCATTTTCATATTTTCTTACACTCTTATATATTTCAATCTGATTTAAATAAGGGACAAGTAGAAATTTTTTTTTTTTATAAATTTAACATGTTCTGTTATTTATTTACTTCATCATAAATTATTTTTGGAAGTGGAATAGTCTCAAATTCAATAATTAACCACACACACGGATGCTATTTGATAAACATGTCACAGCACTAAACAAAATTGATACATACATACTAATGCATGAACATGTGACATTTACACACTCAGTAAAAACAAAAGCTAGAATTTAAAAATCAAAACAACTCTGCATTATTCTACTTAAAAAAAAAAAAAAAATTCTGATGTATGTAAATAAATAGTGGAACAAGTTAAATTTATAAAATGTTTCCCACTTGTCCCTTAATCAATTATTTTGACAAATTTAATCTATATCTTCAACTTGTATTTCAATCTGTTCAAAGACATTTTTACTGTTCACATGTTAGTTTTTAAATTGTGTGAGGATGTATGGATAAATATTTACTTATATAACTCTATTTCCTCTGTGACCAAAGTGGTTAGTGCACTTGTTCTTTAATTAACATCTCCCTCCATGATCCCAAAATTACTAGCTTATTTAAGAAAGGAAAATACCTTGAAGAACTAAATGAAAATAATCATACATCCTTAAATTTAGACATTCACTCGAAATTATCTGCCAAGATCTCGAAGAGATGTTTCGCATTATCTTCCTGAAATATGCATTGTGCCAGCAGTTGCCAGGGTGGGTTTTGGCACCTTGGATTTTCTGAGACAGCACCATCTCAATGCATTTAAAACATTTTTTTATACCAGTAGTTAAAACCAAGGTTCTATGTGCCTCCAGGATGTGGGTGGTCATTGATCTCCACAATTTCCTGTCCTTTGTGTCTCTTAGTAAATGTTGTCTTTTTGCTATCTCTCCTAATCCCTGTTCTGCAAACTATTTACACAGATTGTTAGGTAGTACAGAGTACTGTAAGCGATCTGGGATTGCAAAGGAAATATTTGTCACAGATTATTTCCACAGCACAGAATAAATCACTAAGTTCAGACTCAAACATCAAAGGCAAAAAGAAATGGTGAGAACTCGATTCGCAGGTACTATCTCACAAATCACAATGCATGCAACCAGTCAGAATAATAACTCACTCTCCAACAAACGCAGTAGCCAAAATACCCGATTTCTCCTCTATTCAAGAACACCAGCTGCTTTTATCAGCCGAGCATTTTTTCCATTTGTCAGCAGCTGGGAGTGGATGTTCAATTTTTGCATATCAAAATACTTTTATAGTGACTCCTGCGATGGACTTGTTTTTTAATTTAAATATTCCGTCTTCAGCATGTCATGTGGAATACATGCTCCCCCCCCTTTTTTGTAATTATCTTTTTCAACACATTTTCCATCGTAGGATACACATGACACACTGTCACTTGTTTTGATGAGGAAAGTCGCTGTCGCTGTTTTCTTTGCTTTAAGTACCTCACAAAAAAATAGGAAATTTTAGATTTACGGTATGAAGAGAGAAAAAAATTAACGTTTTAGTTTGAACACCGCACTAAGTTACTAAATTTCTACCTTTTTGCTTTTGTTTCAAATAATTGTAACAAAAATTCCAGCAATTAACTAAACTGTACCAAATTTCCTGTTCTTTGTGGGGCACCTTGTATATTTGAAGCTTTCTTCTGTTCCTCTTGCCTTCAATATGTCATGTGAGTTAGAAATTTTCTGAAATTTGATGGCACATACAAAATAAATAATTTTATTATAGTTGTCTGGTGTATAAAATTTTTTTTCCCCAAGTGAAAGTGTTCAGGCACACTATTTTAAGTGCTAATTCTTCAAGACGGGTTAACACTCCCCACTTGACAGATTAGTGCAACACAATCTTCCGATACACTGTCTCCTCATTTGACTTTCTTTCATACTAAACTGATCTAAGGAATCAAATGGTCAAGTCTTATTGTAAAAGTGTTTTTTTTTTTTTTTTTTTTTTTTTTTTCCTTTGCAGTATGTGGAGACGATGTTAAAGTAGCTGCCCATGAACAACTTGGAGAAGTACTGTGTACCTTACGCCTGGTGTTGCAGCAATACCTGGCATTACAGTCGGAAGACTTATTTTCCGCAGCTGGATCTCTCATTAACAAAATCAAAAGTAGGTGTTTGTAACCATCTACTGTTCAACATTCTTTGCATCTAATTCAATATTTTATAATAGACAAATATTCTCTCTGCCCCTCCTCTCTCTCTCCCTTTTTCCCTTCTCTCTCTCTCTCCCTTTTTCCCTTCTCTCTCTCTCTCCCTTTTTCCCTTCTCTCTCTCTCTCCCTTTTTCCCTTCTCTCTCTCTCTCCCTTTTTCCCCTCTCTCTCTCTCTCCTTTTTCCCTTCTCTCTCTCTCTCCCTTTTCCCTCTCTCTCTCTCTCTCTCTCCCTTTTCCCTTCTCCTCTCTCTCCCTTTTCCCTTCTCTCTCTCCCTTTTCCCTTCTCTCTCTCTCTCCCTTCTCTCTCTCCCTTTTCCTCTCTCTCTCTCCTTTTCCTCTCTCTCTCTCCTTTTTCCTCTCTCTCTCCCTTTTTCCTCTCTCTCTCTCCCTTTTCCTCTCTCTCTCTCCCTTTTCTCTCTCTCCCTTTTCCCCTTCTCTCTCTCCCTTTTCCCCCTTCTCTCTCTCCTTTTTCCCCCTTCTCTCTCTCCCTTTTCCCCTTCTCTCTCTCCTTTTCCCCTTCTCTCTCCCTTTCCCCCTTCTCTCTCTCTCTCTCTCATGTGACGTTTGTTTTCTATTTAAAAATTTGTGGGTGTGTCTTAAATCAAAAAGTATAGTACTTTTTTATTTTTACTTGAAGCATGAAAGTTATCCTCATCAAAGTTGTACTACAGATATACAACTTTTATTTTTTATTTTATTTACTTTTTTTTTTTTTTTTTTTTCTGGCATTGCTTTTTTAACTTTTATTATTTATATATTTACTTGAATTTGAAGAGATATTAGCTGAATGGTGCCAACTTTGTTGATATGTTTAATAATCCACATACACACACACACACACACACACACACACTTGAACTCCTCTTTTTGGCTATCTTTTTCTGTGTGAAAGTCTAATGATAAAAAAAGCTACAAGGAGTGACGAGTTGTTTTTGGTGCCCAACACTTTTTTATTTATTTTTTTTTTAATGTGTTTCTGGCACTTAGAAAGTGATGAATTTGCATTTGCACATCTCTGCTAATCACAATAACATAACACAGGACATGATGCTATTAAAGGCTTGTATGCAATGAGACAGGATCTCCTTGGTATTTTATTGAATATCTTATAAGGAAGGATGCCCTAAAATATACATTTGGAATGGAGTTTAAAATGAAATTAAATATATATGCCTTGTATTCTCTTCTTCTAAGTTAAGGCAGCAATCATTGAAACTTAACTTTTAGCCTGCCCTCTGTTAGTAACACATGCTCTTTGTAACAAAAAGGTATATTAAACAAAAGTACATATAGTGTCATAATATAAACTGGCAGTGACATGTATTTGTCATGTAATAAGGCCAAGTGATAGATAAAAATTAAATTACATCATAAAGCCAATAAAAGAATTGGGGGTGCAGAAATTGAGTACTTTATTGGATGGCAAATAAACCCGCTCACCTATCTATATAATAAATGCCAATGTCAGTGTGTCACACCTTTTTTTCAATTAAAGGTCACAACTCTAACTTTCAATTTGTTTTTAGTACTGTGATTGTTTTCAGTTTTTTTTTTATTTTTTGTTTTTTTCTACGTGATTTTTTTGTGACAAATTTTTTTGTATGATAACAATTTGTATAACTTGGAAATAAATTTGGAAATAATTGAAATTAATTGTGGAATCCAGTGAAAGTCACCCATGAAATGAAAATGTTTATACGGAAAGTAAGGACCTACTCACATCAAATTGTCTTTAAATTAAGTAGCAGCAGAATTGTCATTGAACTTTTAAAAGGTAAGCTCAAATATTAATGCAATACTTAAATGCAATGATCAATTTTGAGTCTTTCTGTAGTTTATTGTTGTCTAGCGCATACAGCAGCAGTATGCATTGCAAAAAGAAATCTCTGCCAATAGAGAACCAGATTACAATCAAGAGTCAAGGCTGCAGTGAGGAAAAGAAAGTCCCATGCAAATGAGAACCCAAATCAAATGGCAGCCAGGAGAGCTTTCAATGCTGAGAATGTGCAAAGACTTAGGGACTCTCAAACTCCTGAATAAGCCAAAGACCCAATCAAGAGTCCTCTGCAGGAGCTAACTTAAATGTCATCCAATGAATTTAGCAATCATAGGGTATACTAAAGGTGAGAGAAGCAGGAGGAAACAATGAGGTCTGATCAAAAAGTATTGGAACTTGTGCTATAAAAAAGAAAACTACAACACATATTAATTCAGCATTTAATCTCCTTCAAAGTAATCCCCCTCTAAAGGCACACACTTTCCATTGATGGAAGCATTCCTGGATTTTTTGGGGGGTGGGGATAGCAAGCAACTGCCTCATTGCATTCTCTTGGATTTCCTTGACATCTTGAAATTGTTGAGAAACCATGATTGCTCATGTCATTTCAGGACATGGTTGTGGTGTCAGGATAAACCTTAGTTTACCAAATAGTTCAAGTTTTAAGATATATTTTGGTTGGAGAGAATACTTCATACTTCAAGGGATATAATTTCCAATGAATAAGGTTAGGAATGAATGATGAAACTGTATTGTTAAATCACTCCTTAGCTGCTAAAGGTATGCTTATATCCAAACTCCTCGGATACCAAATGTATAAAATAAGATTTTGTAGTGGAAAGAGAAGAATATAATAATAGTGGGGAGATGGAAAGATACAGGGAGATGAAAGAATCAGTTTTGTCAATTCTATATATTCCCCTTGCTTCTTTTGCTTTCATGCATGTTAAGCAGTTTCATACCTCTACAGAGGAACTGACAGATAAAAACTAACCTAGCCATTAGAAATGTTATATGATGATAAAAAATATGGTAGTGGGCGATTTATTACATTTGACTTCCTGTGAACATTACATGCATTGTTCCCTTGGGATTTGTTAACTGCTCACATTCAAATCATATTTCTACTGACAAACCTTTCTTACATGTTTCGTTTTACTTTTATATTCCTCTATTATATGCCATGTCCTTTCAGGACGTGGCTAATCACAGAAATCACAACTTTCTATCTTTTGTTATTCTAAGTACCTCTTTCTCCTTTATTATCTTTTGTCTTTGTTTTGCTGTCCATCTCCTCAAACTTACTTCTTCTCTTGCCTTAGGCTCTCTATCCTGATGTGTCGCAGAAATTTCAACTCTCTTTCTGATTATTAGTTTTGGTTTCTCTGTCAATCCAATTTTCCTTAAAAGTTCCTTGTAATTCACATTTTTTTTTAGCATTCATCAGAACAGTATCTCTGTCACTTTAAATCTCTTCATCTGTGAGAAGATTGAGATTGCCCTACATTCATTGCTATATACATGACTAAATATTACATGGTAGTCCATCACTCCTTTTCTTTGTTTTTAAGGGCATTTTCCTATTTCTTAATGCTTTGCTTAGTTTCCAAAAAGCATTTTTTGCTATTTCTATGCACAGATTTCTGTATCAGACTTCATGGTGTTACTACACTTCCCAAATAGTTAACTTTCTGTATCTACTTTATTCTAATGTCCCCACAATTTTGCTCACACTTTGGACTATTGCTATCTTTTTGCACTTAATCATTAATCCTTTCTTCTTGCTTTCCTTTATGATATTTTTATATTAGAGAAAAAGATTGGTATTTACTAATGTTAATGGTATATTACCTGTTTCCCTACTACAAGGAAACATTTGGCATTCTTTGACCAAAAAGCCATTACTGGTTTTATTTGAAATTTATTAAATCTTTCTTTTAAAACAGTTTTTCAGAAAAATAGATTTTTCAAGTGCAGTAGCTGTTATTTTCTCTTTCCAGTATTGATAGGATCTTCCTAGCTTTTTATTTGAAGCAGTGTGGAATTTCAACATCTTGTGTCATTATTTTCTCTTCTAGTTACATGTGCTATCCATTTTAGTTGTTGCTGTTGTTGGTAGTCCTCAAATGATGTGGTTTTTGTTATTTGGTATAGTTCTTTGTTTTTGAATCTGTAGCACCAGTCCACAATGTTCAAAGAAGGATGATCTTTGCCAAGACCCTCAAGCTTCACACGCTGAAAGCTTTTTTTCACCATTGATCTTAGAAAGTGGTTGTATACAACTGACAGTTTTCATATTTCTGAATGGGTTTGGGTTATGGCATCCACATGAAAGTATCAATCTGATGAGGATATTTAAAGAACATGGCTTTAGTTTTCAGGCTGATATTTTGGCTTTGTAGCAGTTTTTGATGTTGGACAAAACTGTCTCTGGTGCACATTATTATAATGTTCAGTTTACAAAAACTTAAGCAAAAATGTTAGAAATATATGACCAAAGATTAAACTCATTACATTTGTGATGGTTTGTAAAATTAATTTTCTGATGACTCATCTTTGGTTGCCCTTATCACTCTCTTTCACACAGACAAGCAGATTCCTCACCCCCACCTGCACCCTTGATCTCCAAAAGTAGAGTATTCCTATGAAACTTTTTGTAAGCTGAAATGCTGTAAAACGGTGGTTCCCAACTGACTTTGGGTTATGGTATTTCTAAAATTCTGGTGCCCAGTAATATTTAATTCTTACAAATTCAAAATTTTACTGTAATTCATGTGAAGAAATCTTAAAAGGCAATTAACTTGGTCTATAAACAAGCCCCCAAAGACCATGGTTTCCATGAAAAAAGAAAAAATTAAAAAATAAAAAAAGACAGACAGACATATATATATATATATATATATATATATATATATATATATATATATATATATATATATATATATATATATATTTATTTAGGCAGCATTTTTTCATTTATACATGTTTCATTAAATAATATAGACAAGTGTCTATTTTATTTATTTTATGAAAAGAATTTACATAAATTAAATAGACAATTTAATGAAACGTGCGTGTGTATATATATATATATATATATATATATATATATATAGTTTCAAAACATATAATAGAGAACTGAAAGGCAGAAATATAAAATATTCGAATGAAAGCTAATTCTGTAATATACTTCGATCATTTTAACCATGAAATAATAATGCAAAATGAAATTTGAGTTCACTAGAAAACAATTCACTGTTAATAACTCATTCTTGAATTGCCCTCTTATTCTGTTGGTATAGTAAGCCAAAGGGTGCATGTCCTATGCATGCCCCACCAAAATATTACCGGGCCCCACCGTTGGAATCATTGGCATAAAGAGAAGAAGCAATTACTATTTGTAGAAAAAAATTTTTTGAGCATTACTATAGAAAAAAAGAATATTACAGTGATTAACAGATTGTTAAAAATTATTACTTGAATTTTGAAAGGCATCTTTGCAGGATGTTTTGTATGCTAGCAAAGAAATCTCTGCGAGGCTTAGCACTCAAGGATACATCTGTATTCTATGCTTTCCACAGCTGAATTTTACCTTCAACATTAAGGCAGGCAGTTATGGAAGATTTGGAGAAGTGTGGGTGGGTGCTATACTTTACCAAACACAAGGGCTAAGTTCCATTCAAGGTAGAGATTCACTGAATGAGATTGTTGTAATGACATAAAAAGGATGTAAAGGATATTATGCAGATATGTAGGATAGATAATAGCTGACCCCACACTTGAAGTTGTTAAGATCATAGTGATCGGAGAAGCATCCTCTCAGGAGTATGTTCCACAAAGCAACAGTTTGGGGAAGAAGTTGTTTATTTCTTAATTTATATATAATTACTTCTTCCTAACCAATGGAATATGAAGGGAATGAGGATGTCAACCTTTTGAATTGAGGCATGGTGGGTTCAAGCTCTGAACTGGTGGTACTAAGGAAGGTAGTTTCTCTGACTATTTCTCATGAAAATAGTGATAGTAATGAGGGGGCAAGCAATGTTTCATCTGTGGGACAGGGATCTGGGAGTACTCAACAGTTTTTCTCAAACAAATTCATTCTAATTTATTAATTACACAATTTTGAATATCTGGAAAACATTTACAATTATTTATTTATTTATTTATTTATTTTTTTTTGTAAAAACAATCTTTTGAGAAATAGGAGTTGTGTGTGTTACATATATGCAAAAATTGCTTGTATTAGTATGTGTAAAGAGTTCTGAAAATTATTTGACTACAGACAAAATTTAGGGTTTTAAATAATGTTTGGTGAAACCTGGACCTAATTTATTTTTATCTTCCTCTTCAGATTACAACTATGAAGATACGACTATCACTGGCAGTACCCAGAGTTTTTGTGACAGCATTGACCAGCTGGCACTGGCCTTTAGCAGCAGGTAATAGCACTGTGATTGCATCTCTCACTCATACGCATACACGTTTCATTAAAGATGACTGACAAGGTACTGCAATTAAGTTTTGTATTTAACTTAAAAATCACAGTAGCTTGTTGATCGTCTTTAACAAAACTTACATAAAAGAGGGATTGTTGCCTAAATACAATATGTATGTATGTATATATACATACAGTGGGGGAAAATAAATATTCGTACACTTGAATAATTGTATTTTTATAAATGTAAAAGCCTTAAATAAAACAAACCTTGGCACATTTTATGTATAAAGACACATACTATTAAAAAATAATAATAAACTTAATTCTTATTCTAACAGAAATTAATGCATTTTTTTAATTCTAACTGGTGAAAATTTATTTGTACAAATCAATTATTAGAATAAAATAATCAATTAATTATGAAAAAAGTATATTCTAGAATGTTCCAGTAATGTTATCAGTAATTATAGTTAACGCTATTAGCCATTATCAGAGCATTCTGCAATTTCTAGTCTTACGAGAAGGTTCTAATAATGCCTAAAGGTAAAGAATTGACTATTTCCCAAAAACTGTAATGAGTTGGTCGGTCAACTTGACACCCCCAAAGTGAGTGGAGGGGGGCATTACAAACACAACACATTTTGTCTCTTTGGAAAGATGGGAACAGTTACAGAATGATTTCTAACAACCTGAATATTCCTTTTACTACAATTGCTTCATTCATTGCAAGGTTTAAAACTTGTAACAGCATCAAAAACCAAAGACGAACAGGTGCTTCGAGGAAGATTTCTCTAAGATCAGCAAGGATATTAGGACGCCATATCCAACAAAATCCACAGGTTACCCGAGAAGAGCTGCAGGAACATCTGCGTGCATTAGGGATTAAAGTAACCAAGCGTACAATAAGTAATGAACTACACAAAAACAGTCTGAAATCACGCATCCCAAGGAAGACTCAACTCTTCTTGAAACGACACAGAGATGCTAGGCTAAAATTTATTAGAGAGCATAAGGATAAAGAATATTCATTTTGGGGAAAAAGTACGATGGACAGATGAAACTAAAATAGAGTTGTTTGGTCATAATTATCGAAATCATGTGTGGAGGAAGGACGGTGAAGCCTACTTACCAAAGAACACGTTGCCAACTGTAAAGTTTGGTCATGGCAGTCTCATGATCTGGGGCTGTTTTTCTGCAAAAGGTGTTAGCAGAATATCAATAATAGATGGCAAGATGAATGCCAAAAGCTACCAGAAAATCTTGCACGACAATTTAATACATTCTGTTGAGAGACTTTGGCTACCTCCTGATTGGGTTTTCCAACTGGATAATGATCCTAAGCATACCGCCAGATCTACAAGGAAATGGTTAGCTGAAAGTAATGTTGATGTCTTGCAATGGCCAAGTCAGTCCCCAGACTTGAACCCAATTAGAATTTATGGCGATATTTGAAAATTCAAATTGGGAAAGGAGCACCAACAAATATCAAGAATTTGAAGACAATATGCCAAGAAGAATGGGACAAAATACCACTCAATGTGTGCAAAGCATTAGTTGAGACGTACAGAAATAGACTGGTAGCTGTTGAAAAAGGATATTCCACAAAGTATTAAGTTAATATGTTCTTTTTGTTTTGTATGAATACTTTTTTCATTAGTTAAAATGAAAAAAAAATGCATTAATTTCTGTTAGAATAAGAATTAAGTTTATTACTATTTTTTAATAAAATGTATCTTTACACATAAAATGTGTCAAAATTTGTTTTAGTTAAGGCTTTTACATTTATAAAAATACAATTTTTCATGTGTACGAATATTTATTTACCCCCAAAAATATATATATATATATATATATATATATATATATATATATATATATTCGATGTATGATGGTCAAGCAGCTCAGTTCAAGGAACTGACAGCCCGACGCCAGCACATGGGATTTGATTATAGTGGTGAAGGTTTTGAGCAGAACCATCCACACTTTTTGAGGGGCCAAATATAGAGAACTGGTGCACTACATGCCACAAGTCCCCTAACGAACCTCTGCAGGTTTTGAATTCAGAGTTGTCCTTCTTCTAGACCAGTTGACATCCACTGCTATAGAACCCAGTTTGTTTTGTTATTTACCCATAGGTGGTTGGAGAACAGGATTCATCCCTTTCCCAAGGGTATTAGCACGTAAGTGAATGTAATGGATGCGACTGGAATTTGAACTCTGCCCTCTGATTCCTCAATCCAAGCCACTATCCATTACTCCACTGTGCCTCTCTCTCTCTCTCTCTCTCTATATATATATATATATATATATATATAGTGCACACATACATAAGGTCTATCTGAAATGTATTCACAATTTTGAATATCTTTAGAACCAATTGCATAGTCTTAATGCAACTTGGCAACTAATTAGAGGGACCTTACTGCACATGCATTAAGATACACTCACTTATAAAAGTTATTCAATTAACTTTGAGATATTGAGTGCACACTCCATTGCCTTCACAATGACAGATTGAGTATACTCTTCACATTATATGCAGTATGTGTTTTTTTTTTTTTGTCAAACCTCACATCACCTCAACATTTTTTTTCCTTGTACAAGGCCCAGGAGCCACTCAATTTAGAGGATTTAACTCCCTGCAACTTATGGTGTTTGGCATAGCTAAAATTGTTATTGAAACATATTGGACATGATAAAAGAGAATGCAGTTAAAGGGGATCATGAAAGAGGACTCTACAGATTGGTTTGAAAAGTGGAAAAGTTACTAGGATAAGTGTAAAGTCCCAAAGGTAATACTTTCAAAGGTCTAAGGTGCTATTTCTATCTAAATTTTATTTTATTTTTTAAGTAGCTGGATACTTTCCGGATGTACTGACTCCTGCTCCATGCACATACACATATACACCCATATACAAAAAAAGAAGGAAACATATATTAAAAATAAAACTGGCCATTTCTATTTCACCATCCTACAGTTGAAGTCAAAATTTCCACCCCAATGAAACATTTATTTATTTCCCAATTGTTGTATAACAAAGCAAAGAATTTTTAATATAGCATTTCTAAATGTACTCATTTTATTTAGGAAGATTATATTTTACTTTGCACACAGAAGCAAAAAAAAAAAAAAAAAAAAAAAGAAAATACCAATGTCAAAATTATTAGCATCCCCAGTGATGCTAATTGTTTGGTATCCTTTGTGCTGAATAATGTTTAGTATAGTTTTCAACAAGTTTTAGGCACATTTCATGAGGAATCCCAGTTCATTCTTTTGCAAATTTTTCAAAAGCCTCCAGATTTAATGGGCTTCTGGCATATGGACCCTGATCTTCAGTTCACTACACATTTTTTTTTCTTTTTTATGGTATTTGTTGAGACTTTTTTTGCAGGTCTGTCAATAACAATCACTTTGGCTCATTTAGAGGTAGTTCTTCAGAAATGATGGATGCTTTGAGTTGTTGTCATGTTAGAATGTAACCCTAAGTGTCGATCATAGGCAACAACAACCAATAATGTATCCTTGTGCCCCACATTGGTCTTAAAGTTCCTTCAGACCACCATGGCTACCATCTAACTGACTCCTCACTCGTTAATGCATGGCTGGTATGTCGCTGGTATCATGATGATTGGCATTGTTCCACTCAACTTAGCTGGCATTTGTCTTTTCATGACCATTCACTCCTCTGCCATATTGTGTTTTTGATTTCAGAGGGTGGGAAGATCACTAATGAAGCAAAGTGAAGATGGGTCAACTGCTTGGAGCTACACAAAAAAAAAGAATTATTTGGAATAAAGAATTAACTCAGGTTAAAAATGTAACAAAACGTTTGGGTTATATATGATTTGTTGTATAGAGTGGTTTTAACCCTTCCCATTACTATTATAATTAAATGACACTGGAGTCCCCTTTGGAGTCTGCTGCTTGTGTTAGTAGTAATTTAAGTTTCTAAGTTCTGGTCTTCAGAATCAAGACATGGTCTTGGTCAGAAGGTCTCGGTGATTATGTGGATTTAAGTAGCAGTAGTATAAGGACTCTTCAAGTTGTCCAAACCTCCAGCTTATATGGTGTTCTGCATTCGGCAGAGGTGGGGTTGACAAGGGTCTGGGTACAGTTATCTTCCACTCTTACTATCAACCATTTTCTAAAATTTCATATTCTCAAAATATGTTTACTTGAGTGATTTTTCCAAATTTTGGGTTGTCCAGCCCGCTTTTGAGAATGGTCAGAGGAACCAAGCTGTCTCGTAACTCAAACTCCTTTCTCTTCTCATCTCACAGCATTGCTCCATATAGGTGGTGCGAATCTCTCTCTCTCTTCCACTTTCTCTCTCTCTCTTCCACTTTCTCTCTCTCTCTTCCACTTTCTCTCTCTCTCTTCCACTTTCTCTCTCTCTCTTCCACTTTCTCTCCCTCTCTTCCACTTTCTCTCTCCTCTTTCACTTTTCTCTCTCTCTCTTCCACTCTCTTTTCTCTCTCTCTCTCTTCCACTTTTCTCTCTCTCTCTTCCACTTTCTCTCTCTCTCTCTTCCACTTTTCTCTCTCTCTCTTCCCTTTCTCTCTCTCTTCCACTTTCTCTCTCTCTCTTTTCTCTCTCTCTCTCTTCCACTTTCTCTCTCTCTCTTCCTTTTCTCTCTCTCTCTCTTCCTTTCTCCTCTCTCTCTCTCTCTCTCTCCCTCTCTCTCTCTCTTTCTCTCTCTCTCCCCTTTTCTCTCTCCCCTTTCTCTCTCTTTCTCTCTCCCCCTTTCTCTCTCTCTTCTCCCACTTTCTCTCTCTCTTCTCCCCACTTTTCTCTCTCTTCTCTTTCTCTCTCTCTTCTCCCTTTCTCTCTCTCTTCTCCCTTTCTCTCTCTCTTCTCCCACTTTCTCTCTCTTCTCCCACTTTCTCTCTCTCTTCTCCCACTTTCTCTCTCTCTTCTCCCACTTTCTCTCTCTCTTCTCCCACTTTCTCTCTCTCTTTCTCAGCATCTAACCCCAGTCTACTCTAAAGGCCAACACATCATCCTAGGATGAATCTAAACTTTTATGATGTGTAGGTGGAAAAGGATTTTCAGTCATTAATCTTCCTTCATCAACTTGTCGCATGCTGTGATTTCCAAAAGCCAGTGACTTGTTTGGAGCCTACCCTGCTTTCCAATCTCAAGAATTGTCATGGGTGGAAAAGAAAGAGAAATATTCCCAGTCTCTTTAATGATAAAAAAAAAAAAGTTGCATTTTCTCTGTCAACAAGAACTCTAAAATAGTAATTAAGTTTTCTTTATCAATTGTATCCAAAGGAATCCGAATTAATGTCATATATAAAATTTTTCTTGACGAATGTCACAGAAATTGAAATGAATGAACCCGTCAGGCTAATCTTTATCTTTGTAGGGACACTTTTCTTCTGGGTGGTCTATTCAAACCAGATGGTTTTTCCTGGGTTTTTGTTCAGATCTGTAAATGTTATTTTGTTGACCACCCACATTTCTTTATTGACAACATATATTTTTTTCTATCTGGCATCTTGAAGGATACATTAATGGTCTCTTTCTCATTGGCAGAAAGTGGGGAAGGATGGGTAGTCTTTGTTTTGCTCAATCTTACTGAATTCTGTCTAGTTAAATTTGGGTTCATTTCTCCTTGAAACCACTCGGGAGTTCACTTTCTACTTTGAACATTATTTTTCAAAACATTTTGTTTTTAATTTTCTTAACTTTTCAATCCATTTTCCTGAGAATTTCCAACAATTATCATTCAGTTAGTAGACTCTATCCTCTTCCTTCCTTCTTTCTTTCCCCATTTGTTTGATCAATCCCTGGAGATCCCAGTGTCACAAGATAAAACAACAACCCAAACCAAGTTTTGCTGCAAACTGCTTCAGGTTTTCTTTCAAAATCTTTTTGTATTTTTCTTTCTTCATGATTCTGTTGCAAGGTACTTATGATTGGGTAGAGACATTTCTCCTGAAATAGTTACTCTGCAACAGTTATTGTGGACTCAATGTGAGTCTAAGCAAAAAAAAAAAAAAAAAAATATGAGTAACACAAAACAATATAAATAAAACAAATGACAATGCATGTATTTACAAAAGTAATTACATGTGACAAGGAAAAACATGAAACTAACTATAATAAGAATGTGCTTGCTTGTTTGTGTACGTAATAAATGTGTATGAGTACAAAACTTAAGAGAAAATCATGAAATGAACATGTCCCAGTGGGAGACACTTTACTCGCATACCACTACATCTTAAAACCAGAGTTGAAAAGCTGTAAAAGAGAAGCTAGGGAGAGAAATGCACACTTTTTTATAGGCTTAAGTAACACCCCTAGTGATTTTTTTTTTTTTTTTTTTTTTTTTTTTTTTTTTTTGCAAAGTCAGGTTGGGGGATGGTCTTTTTTGGGTTATAACACTCCTTTTTTCCTTCAAACATAGGCAACATCTCTACAGCCAAAGAATTCCTAGTTCCATCTTATATGACCAAATGTTATGCTTCCAACATCCGTCATCTTTCTCCAGGTTGTCTTTAGCATACTTCAGTCTGACTTGCAGTTATCTCTTCTTCAGTAGTATTTTTAGACTTTGACTTTGCAGTCCATTCCTTTAGTAATGTCTTCTTTAAAACTTTAATTCCAAACATGACCAAGTCAGCCACTATTATATTGGCAGTTGTTCTATGCATTACTCAATAGTTTTCTTACCAGAGTCTTTGAAATCTTTTGCTTCCTACTTCTGCCAGTTTTGTTCTCTAATATGTGACTATTTGAACTTCTTAATAATACTTCCCATTTCTTGACACTTGGAAATGTTTTGATAACTTTGGAAAATCCTTCTGATTTGTAAGCATCAACAATTCTCTTTCACAAGTTTAAACTAATTTCTTTGGTTTTTCACATGATGACATCTAAAACCCTTACTTTAGTTGTTATCTATGTAAATTGGAAGATAATACTCAGTGTTAACTTCATAAATTCATTAAAAAATACAAGTACATCAGTACTCAACAGTAGTTTGTGCTAGGATTCAAAGAAAGGAGAATTCTTAAAAAGGAGCTAATACAGGTTGAAAATCCCTTATCTGAAATTCTTGGGACCAGTAGTGCTCTGGTTTTCTGATTTTTTTTTTTTTTTCAGATTTTGGAATACAGGCTATTTAATTTGTATATGGCAGCTTGGAAATGGAACCCAAGTATCAACACTATATCCCTTTACATTTCATAACACAACTTGTACATATATCCTGAAGGTAGTTTTATATAAATAACATATACCCTGAAATTAGTTTTATATAAAATTTAATAAAATTTGTGTACATACAGGTAATGACGCTAGTCATATTATTGCTCACATGATTTTTAAGTGGTGAAATTAAGAGTTCATGTAAAAATAATATTTTGTGCTTTCTGTATGTGGACAAAAACATGATCTCTACTTAAAAAAATATATAAATGCAAGACTTTTTGGCATTTTGAATAATATCTTTACTGAGCATGAAACATCTGGTAAGTAATCCACAAATGAAGATGTTGCTGTGATGATCGCTAACAAAAAATTGGCACCAATGTAGGTGTAGTTGTTGCAATCTGTGACGTCTGACGAAACTTCCTGAACAAAACACAATATCTTCTTGATACGCCTGGTGTAAAACTCCAACAACTGATAAACTCCTTCAATTTTCTCAATAATCTTCTGCTTTCTCCTTTACACGATTCTCCTTCCACGTTACAAAAGAGACTCCATTTTTCTAACTGCCCAAACGCCAGCATTCAGCGTTTTTATCTACTTTTCCGCCTTGCTTCATTTGCATGCGTGTATCCACTTTCCGTGGCTTTACGAGACTGTCTGCGTGAGGATACGTGACCATTCGCAATACAAGCTTGCTGGAGGCGGCCATGTTTCTTTTTCCAGTCAAAAAGATAAACCTTGCATGCGGAACATATACGCTGCCGTTTGCAATCGGGTGGGAAAATATTTTTGTTCTAATTATCACTACAGTAGACTACGTCAATTTGTTGCAAGTCATGTTTGCACCTGAAAAGCTTTTTGGATAAAAGATACTCAACCTGTAATCTTGTCCCTGGTAGGTTTTGATTTCTTTGAATATAATTCTCTTATTATTTACAGATATAAAGAAATTTACACTCCCTAAATATGTTCAGCAGTGTCGTGTTTAAAAGTACTTGAGGAAAAAATCTTTAAAATAAAACTAAGTTTTAATAGTTGGGAGCACTTAATGGGAGAATCAATTTATATATATATATATATATATATAAGAAAGAGGTTATAGTGGTTCCAACGAGAGAAAAGTGTGTATATTAAAAAGAGGGGTCATTAAAAGATAAGATACAGATAAGTAATTCATCATTTCTCTCAGACCAACCTTAATTGTTTTATGACCCTTCTCGCAGAACTCTTCACTGCCAATTCAAAAAAGACATTCGGATTACTAACACTAAAACAGAGAATGTCTCATATCGAGAATATTTAACATCGAAAAACATAAAGAAAAAAAATTAATTATTTTTAATAACATGTGGAAATCTCCACCTTTTACCTGAAGACAGTCATGAGACCAGAAACCGTGTAGTAAAATTATCGAAAATAAAGCATAATATTTTTTTTTAAAAATCCACATTACAAGCAAAAACGTTTATGGTACCTCTCTTCTTTTAATATATATATATATATATATATATATATATATATATATATATATATATATATATATATATATATAAAAGTATGAACAGAAAAATCTTTAAAATACAGCATTGGTTCCAAATTTATTTTTTGCTTCAATGTATTTAACAACTGTTTTTTTGTTTTTTGTTTAAGTAGCACACTTCTCAATTCCCAAGAATTTGAATGCAAAAAATAGACAATTTTTTTATACTTTGTAATTACTTTTAGATTGTGCAATATTATCAACTTTTATTTCTGCTTCACTCTGTGTATAAAATCTCTAAAGCTTTTGTGTAAATCTTGCCATAAAAATTTTTCCCAAAATGACTTTGACACAAAAAAATATTTTTTGCAACTTTTATTGTATGGGATTTTGAAGAATAATATGATTAATAGGCACATCATTAATACAGATGTCTTGTTTTATTTCCAGCGTTTCAGAATACCTCATGGGTGATATGGATGTTATTTGTCCTGTAGAAATAGGAAAAACAAAGGTAATTTTTTTTTTTTTTCCTGATAGGAATAACTTCACCTTTTTATATGAAAAGTGTATAATAGAAGATTACAGGCATGGCATAATAAGGGAGCAACTACTCTGGTCCTAACATACAGTTTGAATTATCAAAGGAAAACCATACTCTGAATAAAAAAGTTTTGTATAGCATACCAGGAGTGGAAAAGGTTCACACTACTCCTCAAATAAGGTCCAAATAATACATGGTGAGGGGATGGGTAATGTTTATTGGCATAGAAAAGGAAATTTACAAGCTCTATTGATAGCCATATCTGTTGTGTTTCCTTCTTACAACTGAGAAAGTTATGAATCTATCTCTTCTTCCTTGCAATCTGTGGGCCTTGTTTAGCAATCAGTCTAAGAGAAAGATAACTCTGAAATCAAACCAAGCAACTCCCATTTGTAAAAGTTACTGAAACTACAGCATCACTTTGCATGATATTGTTGTGATTCTATGCTATATGAGGAGTCTACGGTTATATTGGTGGAGAGTAAGTAAATTAAAAGAAGCTGCATATATTAGCATTGCAGAAATTTGTATAAGTTAGTGTTGATTTTGCTTAGAAAAGATTGCAGAGCCCAGGGTATAAAATATGAGCTTTGGCTTAATCGGTCAGAGTTGATATTTATTTTATTTTATTTTATTTATTTTTTTTTTTTTTTTTTTTTTTTGACTATTAAGGGGCAAGGAGAAAAATAGACCTGTATTATTCTTTTTATTTGGACTTAAATATGTAAATCTGGAAAAAAAAAGTGCAGAATAAATTTGCCAAACCATTGTGGTGACAACAAAAAATGAGATCAATAATCCAACTCTGGGAATGATAAATGACTGATTTCAAAATTATACAATATACTACACACAGTTTTCAACAAATAATGCACACTAGACTAGTGATCAGAATGATGCAAAACCAACAAGAGATGGCAAGTAACAATATATGTAGCAAATGAAGGCCTCAATATAAATTTTTTTTAAAAATCTAGAGGTTGATTTATATAGACCACTAGTATTGTAAAAAAATTTTTTTTAGTTTTATTGTTGTAAGAATTAATTTTAATTATTGGCTAAAGAATGAACAAGTAATTTCATAAAATTATTTTGACTTAACCTAAACTCTGTATATTTGTAGGGAACCTAATGAGATAATGACATACATATAAATTTTATATATCTGACTAAAGATGGGAAAACTGAATGAAAGGGGTTTCTATATGATCTGTTTTTTCCTTCAAAAGAACTCAGTACTTGTGTTCAATGTTTATTGAAAAAGTTTAATGAACCACATCTCTCTACTTTTGGTGCAGGAGAATAGACACAAGAACTGAATTTTATTTCTGGTCTTGCCTGGTTGGTGAGGTTTAAGATATACTTTTCAGGAAAATAAATATACTGTTTAAAATGAATGGAATGTCTACTCGAATATGGGTATCCAATAGAAATAACATTTAAAGTGATAAAAATCAGTTGATTTAAAAAAAAAAATTCCATTACTACTTTAGAAATTACTTTGTTTACATTTTGAATACAAAAATCCCACACTCAGTAACCCATTGTGTCTTAGTGACTTTATTGCCTTAGTGGGGTGAAATGATTAAAATATATATATGATTTTTTTTTTCATTGTGAAAACTTTATATGAATAATTATTCTCCTGAAATTGAATACTACAATTTTTTTTATAGTTTATATTAGTCATGGATTTTATTTATTTTAATCTTATGATATTTGGTTAAGTCATATATTTTGACAACAACTTTGATTCTCACTGTATGTTTGTATATTATTATATAAACCAAATAAGAGATCAGTTGTGGATTTTGAATCTTCTTTATCGTATGCTTCAATTAAGAGACCTTCATTTCTTCAAACGAACTTGATTTGCCACATTTAGAATTGTTATAGTGTTCCTCGCTGTTTCTTTTGATTTGAATCAGTCTTATCAAAATATGTAAAATTTTTAGGACACATGAGGAAAGAAGGGTTGGAAAATCTGATACTCAGAGGACAGATTGAAGGCAAGAGGGACAAAGGAAAACAATACATAACATATTGAGCTTGACTAAATAAATGGAGGAACAGGGTTTGGGAGAAAGAACAAAATGACAAAATTTATTAATAGCTACAAAGGACTGGAAATTGTGGAGAACCATGATCACCTACATCCTGAGCAGAGATTGCACATGAAGTATAATGAAAATGAAAGTTATCTTGAACAGCCTCTCCTCTAGATCATTTTTGCATTAATCCATGCATCCCCCAGGGCTCTATTTCAGGACCCACTCTATTTTTATCATTGACTTTCCTGATGTCATCTGTTCCCAACTTAGTATCTATGCTAATAACACAACTGTTTACTCCTTTCTTATTAATAACTCTGCTAGGTTTGATAAAGTCATATTGGTAGCTGATCTCAAAATGATCTAAACTGGGGTAAAAAAGTGGCTTGTTAATTTCAATGTCTTAAACAAAACTATTTTCTATTAATCATCTTAAGGAACCATTTTTTTCAGGAGTGCAGTACTAGATTGGCAGCTAGGTCTCATAATTTGACTGTTGAAATTTTAGTTGTGACTTATAATCTATGCTAATAATTTCGCCTCTCACACTTTTTGCTTGTGAAAATCTCTTGTTTTCCTGTCAATTATGGTCTTCAAAAATTTAAAAGCAATGTCAATCATCATCTGTTTTCTTGAATCCTGTTTTTTTTTTTTTTATTGTACTGTTTCTTTCACTCTCAGTAACCCCTTGCTTCCTAGAGGCTTTTGTTGGTTTGCTTGGGGTGAAATAGCAAAAAAAAAAACCCCAAAAAACAATGAATATATAACTACTAAAGTTGCAAATAATATTTACAAAATATAATTTGCTTTTTAAGATATTATTTCTGTCACAACAAACTAATAATTTTCACTTCTTTTAAGTTGAGAATCAAAATAAACAGTCTATTGACTGAATATTGGAGCTGACAGCTTTAGAAAATGTGAAAAAAAAATCTGGAAAATGCAATGTAATGTAATGATGGTTGAAATGTTTGCTGAGAGGATGCTGACTAAAGATAGGGTGTGCCCTTACATTCAAGCATAAGTTGTTCTTGGAGTAACTGATATGTAGATATGGCATCATCACAAATACAAATGCATTTCATGCATTTTTGTTAATTTTTTTTTTTTTTTTTTTTTAACACACATCATAGCTTTCAGTTATTTTGTTAAGCCTGTTGCTATCATCCTTGTACATTGATAATTTTTCGGTACCATCATGTTTCAGTCCTATGAAGTAATTCCCAGTGTAGCAGGTAGTTCACCACACACTCCACTCGATGAGAACAAAGAAATTGGTAAGCTGTTTCTTTTCAATTTTTCTTTTTTCTTTTTCATTATTTTTCCTTTTCTCATTTTTTTTTCCCCCCTAGTAATTTTCATTTAATTAACAAACTTTAACTGTCTTACAATTAGCTACAAACACTAAAAAATTTGTATTTTTTTTTATCATATGTATTAAAAAACATGAGCCATAATCACAACATTACCTACAATAATAAAAACTGTTTTGCTTCATTCTGCACGTGAATCTCACTATTTTCCTGATTATTTTTAGCAGTGTAGAAAAATATTCAAATTGTGTATTTATGCATAAATTACCACATAACTTTTCAGGTTAAGTATGTGCAAGTTTCCAGGTAAGGAGGAAAAGAAAGAAAAATGCATTTTCAACTCTATATTCAATGTCTTGTTTTTTAAAAAAAAAAAAAAATGCTGGGAACTTTTGCACACAAGTTTCTCCTCTCAGAATTTTCCAAGCTTTCTTATAGAATTCAAAATATTTTGTAAAGTTCTGAGATTTTCACCATTTTTATTCTGAAAAAAAAAAAAAAAAAATTTAACACATTACAACCAATATATATTTTAGTCTTGCTCCCATGTATTTTGAATTTAGCAGTCTTCAGTTGTTGCTTAGTACTTTTTTTGTTTTTTAATCTCTTCAGTAAGAATACCACAATATAAAAAGATCATACAGTATGCAACAGAAATACCTCCCACACAATAGTAAGATATTAGGTAGATGAAGATATCATTGCCACTAATGTTTTACTATAATGTGGGAGGTATTTCTATTACACACTGTAGAACCAAGTGACAAGTTTTATTCCTGTGATACTCACAATTCCATGTTCTTGTCGAGATTTTCTTTGTGCTGCATCGCTTCAGGACATGGACTATTAATGCTCTCCACAACTTCCTATCCCTTGTTATCCTTAGCAGTTTTCACCCTTTGCTAAAGCACCCCCTCATTCCAACATCCATTCACACAAACTAGTCACTGCCTTCCCCTATCTCTCTTGCCCTCAATATGCTCTGTGAGGGTTAAGTTTTCCAAGTCCTCCTTTCTCATATGTTTAATTTTAGTTGGCACTTCCTGATTCTGAGTATAAATGTTCATTTTGTTGTCATTTTCTTTAATCCTTCCTTGTTGCTTACTGTCTTCCATCCATGGAATTATCAGTATTCTTCTGTAGAACCACATTTCTGTTACTTCCAGTTTTCTCATCTGCAGGGAGATTTAGTCTTTTAAGATACTGATCTAAAACAATGTATGGTATCCTAGAATTCAAATTATATATATATATAGTTGCCAAATATTGGGGTGCTCATCGACATTTCCTTCTATGTATAAGATGAAGAAATGTCTTTGAACATGAAAGCCTTGGCTGTGAATTGTTTGAGGTTCTCCCTGGGTCACCACTCCATTTCACACACAGTTCAGCTGACACCATCCACTTCTGCAAATGGGGGTTTGACAGGCAAGTTCATGATGACAGTTTGTATGGAGTTGCCGACTTGCTCTCTCTCTCTCTCTCTCTCTCTAATATATATATATATATATATATATATATATAATGTTGTTAAATATAACAGACAATGAAGGTCTATTATGTTTGATCATGAGCCGTTCTAAACTTTGTATGGTTGCTTTAATTTTGGGTGGAAATAAAAACAAAAATTGTCCAACATTTGGATATTTTTTATTAAACTGTTCCTTCATCTAAGCTTTTGGCTCACATGAGCCATCTTCAAAGTGGTTATATGGACATTTAAACAAAGATATTCCCCATCAATGATGATATTCTGTTATGTTGACATAGAAGATTGCTATGCAACAATAATGGCCACAGAATAGCAGACACAGGTCATAACTTCATGATGCGGTCCTATGATGTCGTACTACATGAGAGACCAAAATATTAACGACAGAACCATGTATCTAGATGCAATGTAATGTGTTGTGACTAGTTTGAAATGTAATTTTGTTGTGTGGATTGCTTTGTTTTAATTTAGATGACCTCCAATATCTGAAGGTTCTTTTTACTGTATGTGTGTGTGTATGTTGTGTTATCAACTAATATCTGTCTAATATTATGTACATGGCTATGTTTTTCTAAGAAATGTTTAATAGAACTAAGATCAGAAAGGTGACTGGTAAATCTATGGGAGAGATTTTGTATTATCTGGATATGTATGTATTTTCATCAGTAGCTAAATTTTGCTATTAATTGATCTATTTTTTGTGACTTACTAACCCATTGCAGGTTATTTATAACCAAGAAATATTTTTTTTAGATTGTAAGAATGCTTTTGGAAATAAAGATTTAGTGATACAAGTCTTACTAATTAACCCATAACTGGGAGGATAAGGTGGATTTGTACCTTTCCCAAGAGTATTTGCACGTAAGTGAATATAACAAGCTTGACTGGAATTGGAAATTACCTTTCCAATTAACATTTTAGTTGTTGCTGTTGTTGAAAGTCCTCAAGTGATGTGGTTTCTGTTATCTGATATATAGTTCTTTGTGATTCTGTAGTGTCAATCCAAAAAGTTTTAAAAAGGTTGGTCTTTGCTAAGATCTATAGGATTCATTCAATGTGTTGCTAAAATGCCTGCATTTTGTCAAGTATTTAGTGGCTTCCCTATGAGGTCAAATATCCCTCCAGTTTCTCCAATATTTGCTATAGGCATCATTGTGTGCCTTGGCACTATTTGTTTTATGTAATAGGGATGTTGTAACACAAGAGAAAATGGCTTACCTCCTGGTAGAAAATGGATTTGAACATGTCTCATATGTAAAGTATCCCAAAAAGAAAATGGTGACTTTACGAGTCATAACTTTATTCCAAGCACAAAGAAACTGACTACAGAGGTATTATCTGGGAGATGGATCTACAAGAACTAAGCCTTCAGTCTCATTTTCTTTTAGGCCTGCTTCATTTGTAGACAGACAAAAACAATTAGTAGCAATTCACCCTGACTGGAAATTTTGGAAGAGTTAACCAGAAAAATGAGCCATCATTATGTAGAAAATTGGCTTGCAGTCAGTGTTTTAACATGATGTGTTATAGCAGTAACTTTTACTAATATGAAGCAGCCATAATAGAATTGGTTTAACGCGAAAGAAAAATTCTGCTGTATTTAATTCTTGTATTCACACTGAATTGATATAAGTAAAAATATAAAAGTCTTTATTAATATTCATTAAAATGATAAATGGAACAAAATTTTATTTCTAAACGTTAAATAAGAAATTGTAGCTATCTTTTTTAAAAATTTTAAAATATATTTTTAAATTTAAATTTTAAATATATTTTTCTCTTACCATAGTATTTTACTTAATTTATTAGTTCTTACTACCAGATGGATTTATTTTTTCAGTTTCAAGAAGACGACTCAACAATGGTTGATAACAATGTTTTAGTAATGGCCTCTATTCATTATTTTAATGAAAACAATGTACTGCAATAAGAAATGTTTTTTTGCCAACACTTACCAATGATACAAAAAGTGCATTTTATTTTCAAACATTTAAATCATACTTGCAAAAACATAAAATACCATTGACAAACAGATGAGGCACCAACAATAATTGGATGTGGCCAGGAATTTTTAGCATAGAGAAATTCACATTTTGTACATTTTCATTGTATGATCCATAGATAGAATTTTGTTGCAAATTCCAAGTTTATCTTTGATAGTCGTAATAAATGCAATTAACAAGATCAAATCTAATTCAAAAAGTGTTCAAACCAAAGTTAAGCCATGTTGAGCCATATCAATACCTAGATGGATGACCACTTGGGAATACCTGGTGTTGTAAGCTTAGATGTGCATGTGGTGTACTGGATAAGGGCTTGGAATTGGAACTCGGAGAGCAGAGTTTCAATTCCAGCCAGGGTCATTATGTTAATTTAAGTTCAAATACCCTTGAGAATGGTATGAATACATTTCTTCTCTCCCAGCTCTTACAATCTAAAATTATTTTCTGAATAACCTGAAAAAGGTTGATAAGCCATAAAAAACGTTTTCGAGGTTTCAGCCAATTTTATGAGGATTAATGAGACATGTTTGATTGATTCTTCACACACAAGTCTGTTGGCCTATCAAAAGGTCAGTGCTTGACATGTTTAATTAAATTAGGGTATGTTATATTGCAGCTTTTAAAAATACAAAAGACAATATAATTTTTTTAAAAATCCTTTTTTTTTCTTAGCTGATAAATTTCCAAAATGAAATTTAACTTAAATCTTTAAGCAAAAATTGCATGTTAAAAAAAAAATGTAATTTATTTCTTGAGAAACTAAATTTGTTCAGACAAGATATTATCAACCAATAATTAATTTTGTTAGGTCACCACGTTCTCTTCAATCAAGGATAATCTTGCAATTAATGACTAATACAGCAGTCCACATAATGCACTTAAGTTGATATACAAAACAGTTTGAGACATTGTCAACCTAAAAGTGGTTGCATGGATAGACTATATTTAATGTAAATATATTTGTTGAAGTGGAAGTTACCAGAAGAATCTATTGCTATTAAAGTATGATGCTGAAGATAAAACAAATTTTAATGAAGAAGAATACCTAGAACTTTGGCAGAAAATAAGATTCCCCAAACATAAGCATTTTGTGAATAATCTCTGATCATTATTAATAGATTTTCATATGTTGTATTTGTTGAAACAATAAAACCGTATAGTGAACCAAATACTTACCCTGCCCTATCAGCTGGGGCTTCAGAATATGCCAACTGCACCTCTGCAGAGTGGTAAACACCCCCCCATCCCACCCTCAAATGAGGTATCCTGGGTAAGATGATAAACTACATCCAACAGCAACGCCTCTGATCAGGAGGTTTTGAGGAGCATGGAACCACCTCTTAATTGCTGGTGTCCCCAGGTCCACCCTGACCTGGGGTGGTAGCACCTATTAGGGTCCCAGCTATGGGCAAATAGTTAACCCCTAAACTGGGGTCAAAGCATTATGAAAGTGTAAAAATAGGTTTTAATACCACCAATGCATTTTTCTAAAAAATTATTACCAACAATGAATTTTTTGAAGAAAAAATTATTACCAGCAATACATTTTTGAAGGAAAAAATATTACCAACAAAATTTTTTTTGAAAAAAAATATTACCAACAATACATTTTTGAAAAAAAATATCAATAAAAATCTTGTTGGTATACCATAAAACAAATCAAACCAGTCAATACCAAGGTGAGAAGTGGCATGAATGTGACAGATCTTTGTTTCTCAGTACAATAAAACCAAATATAAATTTAATTAACAGGCATCAGCCACAATGCATTCATTAAAGATCAATATTAAATATTTCACTTTTTTCTTTCTTGTATAAATCTGTGACACACAGTGAGTAGTTGCAAAGAAAAGTAACTGAAATTAAGATGATCAAAATATTCATCAAAAATTGATAATTGACAATGTTTCATTTGAGATTTTGAATAATGTGTACTTGAGAAATCATGGTAACTTGTTAACTCTTTGAAGCATAAAATTTTGTCCCACTTTTGAATCTTTTTTTATATTCATATATCTAGGAGCATAGAGGTTTATTTTCTGTTCTACCATTTATTATATCATTAACACACAGTAACTGGTAACTGTAAGTGGAAGAAAAAGAAATGTGCTTGTAAAACTTAAAAAGGTCAACTCTTAGAAAAATGCAACTTGAAGTTGACACTGAAAATCATTTCAGTAATTTTTCTAAACTGTTTATTTCTTTATAAAACTTTTCCTTTTATTTTCAGGTGCTATGGGGCCTGAGGAAGTAAATGTAATTTTGAAACAATTGGACTCTGGTGTGGATAAGGCATTACAAAGAGCCAAAGTCTGGTCAAAATATCTTAAAGATATCATTTATTATATAGACAAAAAAGCACAATTAGGTGAGTATATATGGATTTTTACCTGCTGGAAATTAACAATTTACTGTTAATATCTAACAACTGTTATAACTAAATCTGACTTCATTTTATACTGAATTTTTACAAATGTTATTTTTGTTGTATTCATGAAATGACTTACTGCTTAACATTTCTTTTTAGTTTAAGAAAAAAATGAAATATAATTTGTTAAACTTTCCCAGAAAATTTAAATAATTAGAGCTAAATAAAGAAAATTTGTTATTCTAATATAAAATCATAAAATGTATTATATGTAGCAGCTTATGATTTTTTTAGAAGGAAATTTTGCACATCAGAGCACTTTATCCTGAGCCCTTAATTGTACTGCTCAAGTGGTAATTTACTGCTTATTAATAATACTATTCATTTAATGCTGTGTAATATTTAGATACTTTCTTTTTTCCTTCCCGTTTCTTTTTTTTTTTTTTTTGGTTTCTTTCCCGCTTTTTTTGCTAAAATAAATTTTATCTAAAAATAATGTATAAATAGGAAATATATAAAATAAATGTCGGACTTAATCCATTTCATTATATTTATATATATATATATATATATATATATATATATATATATATATGAAGCATCAGTGTTATGTCCTTTTAATGATCTGGAGACAGTGCAACTCTGAAAATGCAAGGGTATCTTTTATAGAATTCTTCTTCTTGTCAGCCAGACTTAGGTATATTATTTTTGCAGAGATATAAAATTTAATTAAATAGGGGGAAAAAAAAAGGATGTGTTAAAGCAACAATAAAAAAAAATAATAAAAGATAACAACTCTAAAGTGGTAATATTGAAATACAACATGATTAACAAAAAGTAACTAAACCAGTTTATCGGTCCTCTCATTCTCATATTTAATTAAGCCCTGATGAGAAAGGACTGATAAACCAGTTTAACTACTTTTTTGTTAATTGTGCTGTATTTTGATATTACCACTTCATAGTTATGTTAACTTTTTTGTTACCTCTTTTTGTTATTTTCTTTGTTCTTTTAACAAATCCGTTTTTATTGCTTTAACTATCTTAATATTTTTAAGCAAATAGTATGTGTATTTAAAAATATCTCCTTAACAAAGACAAATTTGAGAAAATGTTTTCTTAGTTTTTTCCTTTATTATTTGCTCTGTTTCAGCAGGTATACTTTCTAATATTTACTTAGTTTAATTTAATATGATGCAAAAATAACTAATAAGAAATTAGTAAGAATTTGTTGCACCAATCATGCAAGTGCAGGAAGGCTTAGCCATCTTGAAAACTTGCATTGCTGAACCTGACTTTTACTTGAGGTTGAAGACTGACCAATAACACTTTAATTACTAAGTAATCCACCAAGATATATATATATATATATATATATATATATATATATAAAGTCAGTTATGTGCCATGTGTGATACACACTTAGTTGGTCATGACTGATGAAGCAGATTCCCCCCCCCCCATAGGTTGCCATTTATTTCTGCAGTAAACCAGTTGCCATCCAAGGCTATAGAACCCGGTCTGTCCTGCTATTTATCCATAGCTGGGGGGAGAAGAGGGTTCATAGCTTTCCCAAGGGTATTAGCATGTAAGTGAATGTAATGGATTCGACTGATATATATATATATATATATATATATATATATTGCACATATAGTGCTAGTGTTAATAAAACAGTGGTCAATGTAATATTACAGAGCAATTAAGTATATCTTAATAAATATACATATTATCTTTCACCGCTAGCATGACCCTGACTTTCATCCACGATGCAATCTTCTGGTGCTGAATATGAACTTACTCGGACTATCATCCTTATCTTTGTTGCCATATTTATCACAACATTTTAGGACACATGACACAGTGGATAAAGGCTTTAGTTAGATCCAGTGACAGGACCCAAAGAGTGTGAGTTCAATACCAGGTTAAGGTGGTGGAAAACTTGGAGAGGGGAGATAACAGGAGATAACTGATATCCATTAGACATGGCACATGGAACTAGAACAGTCTAACCCAGTAAGCGAAATAAAGGGTTCAGTTTGACATTCCAACCACCTGAAGAAGGCCAGAGCATACAATGCGATGATAAATATGGCAACAAAAATGAGGATGATAGTCCAAGCAATGTAAATAATAAACATAACACCCCATCTCAGAAATATAGACAAATAATGAACTGACTGTTACACAATTTTAAATTATATCTGGTTATCACAATGTTGGCATAGTTATATATTATGCTGGCATTACTGTTTTTTTAAATTTGAAAATTATATTAGGTACCATATTTGAGAGCATTTAAGACACTTTGGTGTATAAGACGTACCCCAATTTCAGCAGAGTAAATCAAGCAAAAATTAGTAATTACTAAAATTATTAGTAAATGGTACAGTTTAGGCTATATTTATGAGGTATTATTTTGGTTAAACAAGGCATTATTACAATTAAACAAAAAATAATAGGATAAAAAGAACATGAACCTATAAAAACTTTATTATATCCTTTATATGATCTGTACATCCTGGAATAATTAAGATATAAACATTCTGATTGTATTTATACCAATGCAACTGGAAGTTTTTCTAAAGAAAAATATTAATGAAGCCAATATATTTTATAAATATATAATTTGAATTTATTGCATATAATTTTAGTGAAATAAATTACTAATATTAAATGAGATGAAATTAGTATAATGAATATTATCAATGATAACACTTTTATTCTGCATAATAGCCTTTTGAATAATGGTAACAGGTATATGAATATTGGTCTAGAGTCTAAGCTAATAAGAGTTGCCAGGTAGCTAATTTCAGCCAACTATCGTGAATTTTAAAACTACATATAGTATATAAGATGCAGGGGAATTTTAAAACTACATATAGTATATAAGATGCAGGGGAATTTTAAAACTACATATAGTATATAAGATGCAGGGGAATTTTAAAACTACATATAGTATATAAGATGCAGGGGAATTTTAAAACTACATATAGTATATAAGATGCAGGGGAATTTTAAAACTACATATAGTATATAAGATGCAGGGGAATTTTAAAACTACATATAGTATATAAGATGCAGGGGAATTTTAAAAGATATTTTTATTAAAAAAAAGAAAGTGCACCTTATATGCTATCAAATACGGTAATTAAAATAAGCAGGATTTATATATGTATGTGAGAAAAGAAAGTTAAAAAATTTTGTTTGAATGGGGGAATATTCAGATTTTGATTTTTTTTATTTATTTATTTTTGTTTAAATATATATATATATAATCTCCCAGCATAATATATAACTATGCCAACATTACTCAGCACCTGAAAATTGCATCGTGCATGAAACTCTGGCATGCTTGCGGTGAGGGATTTATGTATAAACATTATTGTAGCAGATACTTCATATTTGAAATAGACCTGAGATGGTGTGTCTATTTCAAATGCAATGTATCCACTATGCTAACGTTTGAAGTAATAAAAAGGTTGGATTAAAAATAAATCCATTACTTCTTTAGAAATTGCTTTGTTTGTATTTTGGATATGAAACTGAACAGATATGAAGCTTTCAAGAAGATAATCCAAGGGAAGAGGATGCATTTTTTTAAAAAAAGGTAAAAATAGCGCCTTGCTTGTTGTGCCATTCTTCAGGGTTGAGCAGTAAAGTACACTGGATCGAAAGGGGGGATGCAGATTTAGTCTCTACTGGGGGAATGCATTTTATTTTGTTTTTTACTAAGATTTAAAAATGGGGCATCTATTTCAAATACAAAGTTTCCATTATACTAACATTAGAAATAATAAAAGTGTTGAATTAAAACTAAATCCATTAATTCTTTAGAAATTATATGCATACTTTGTTTTTTGTTCACAACAAAAAGAAATTTTAATTTTTAAATCAGTTTTCTTATTCCATTACTCTTTTTCTGACTTTGAATTTGTACCTGAAGAAAAATTTGGATAAAATAAAATTCAGGAAATGTCCTCAATCTGTTGTACCCCCAGACTTAATCGCTTACCAATACACCATCCCTGGATCTTTTGTATAAATTTAATTATTTCAGAACTGGTTGTAGAACATCAAATCAGAAGTAAAGAGCAGTAAATGGCTAGTACAAAATTGCTCATATGAACAGCTTTATTCTATTTGTATAGTAGGTTGGGTAATTCTTTTTGATGATTATATGTCCAAACATTGTACCTGTGAACTCTTTCAATAGATGAATAAATTGAAATTGTTTGAAAATTAGGATCTCTCTGTCACTCTCTCATTCACACACACTCTGAATATTTTTTTTTTTTATATATATATATATATATATATATATATATATATATCTGTGTAATCCAGTTATAAATAATTCAAGAAAGCACACAATTAGGTTTTACTCTTAGTTTTTGTTTTGTTTTTTTTTTTTTTTTTTTTTTTTTTGTCTCCAGAATCTGAATTCTCAAAAAATCTCATCCGTCTAGCTCAAACTGCAAAACCAACTCTTATGGAAGATGTAAGTAAATTTTTCTTTAAACATGTGGTTTTCACCAATTACGTTTTCCTTTAAATCTTCTGTAAAAGTTTGATGAAAAGAATTTTTTATCTTTATATTTTGCAAATTGATTTTTTCTTGAAATAACAAGGTTAAAATAAGGGAGTAATTAGCCTGAAATGATGTTTAATGTTCACTTTAATGGTTTTAATTAATTGCTAATTATCTTATTAGTTAAAGCATTTTCAACTATTAATTTTTGTTTGGTATTTTTTCATCTCAATTTTAAGCAAAATTAAGATGAAAAAATATAGGTAAAAAATTTAATACTTACAATGCTTAAATAAGAATAATAAAATTCAAGATATTACTCCTGCCAATATTACTAGCTTGTACGAGTATTGAATTATTAAATTAAGCATTGTCAGTAATTAATTTTTTTTATTAGTGTTTTTTTTCTTTTTGCTTTATTTACACTAGTAATATTAGTCGTAGTAATATGGAATTATTAAATGAAGCATTATCAATCATTATTAGTATTACTTTTAGTTGCTTTATTTATACTACTAATATAGAAAATAATAATATTGAATACAGTTAATTTGCAGTGTAACACCCACACTCAGTTCACATTTTAAAATTTTCAGTTTCACTTACATGTGTAATTGTATATGCTCCATTCGAATCTGGCTTGATAAATTTGATAAAATCTACCTTTTTGGAGTTATCAACAGTGAAAGTTCAGATTCATTCATGTCACAGGCAGCCATTACTGGCATTGTTTGCATACATTCGCTGCAGAATAGCTATCAGTGTAGGTATCATTGTGCAAACTGAGCATGTCTACATAAATAGTTCTCATGTGCAGTAATTGAGACAAGAAAGATCAGTTCTGTGCTTAGCTTTCCATAGTCTTCCGCTTTTAGCTTAAAATTGAGATGAAAAAATACCAAACAAAAATTAATAGTTGAAAATGCTTCAAGTAATAAGATAAATGTAAGTATTCTGGAAATTTTTAATGCAAACTAAGCGTGGGTGTTACACTGCAAATTAACCTTGAATACATTTGTCAGTCATTTTTAAGAGATTCTTTATTTCTGATCCACACTGTATACAGGTGGCTATTGGGTGTACAATTTTGTGTAATGAATAATGGCTCGAAATGAGAACTCTGAGAATCAAGTTCAGATTCCAATTCAGTGTATTCACAATTTTTTTATCTTTTAAATCATCCCCCCCATCCAAGCAAGACAATAATACCACTAAGATGCAAGCAGTTACTGGAAGTGAATGAGAATGAGAAAACTTTAGAAGGTACAGGAAACCCAATCCTAAACAGGAAACAAGAGATAAACCTCTACAGTGATCTCTCACTAATTTGCGGTTCTTCGTGGATTTTTAAAATATATATATATATATAAAATATATCGCGGAGTTTCTGGAAAATTCTAGAAAAATCGCGATATATGAACACCTAAAATTTTCGTTAAACCCATTAAAATATTAATAATAAATATTATTTCTTGGTCTAGGAACAACAAAACAAGCGTAAAATAGCAATAGAAAGGGCACCGCCATCCGAATAGACGTAAAATACAATTATCAGCTGCACAGTAGAAGTCATCATCAGCTTCATCATTTCTACCGCACAGCAAATTCATCACCATCATCATTCAGATTCTACTTCAACTTCTATTGTGTTGAATACAGTAACAATCTTTATTTTTTTAAAATCTAAAGTGTTATTGCTTAACAGTAGTAATGGGTGGGTTGTTAACAGTACAGGGAGGGTTTTAAAAGTCCAAATACACGTTAAATAAATACTGTAAATATGACGTCCCTACTTTGCGGAAATTCAGTTATTGCGGCCGGTCTTGGAACCAATCTACCGCGATAAACAAGGGATCACTGTACTCTTGTTCAAAAGACCTGGGGTGGGGCGTACTGTATAAATCCCTCTTCTCCTCCCAGATATGGGTTGAATAGCATGACAAACTAGGCTCTATAACCTTGGTTGGCAACCAGTCTACTGCAGAAAGAAAAGGCAGTGTACTGTGGGAAATATTCTGCCAAGTCAGTCATGAATCAAAAGAAACATGATTACCCAAGTGTGTATTACATATGGTATTTAATAGAATGGTAGCTTGAGTTGTTTCAATAGAAAACAACTTAATTTAAGATGAAAGAAATACTAACCAAATATTAATGATAATCAATCCTTTTTTTATTATTAATTTAATATAAATAATTTTAAGTAGTTTTATAAAATAATTATATATACTAGTTTAACTATATCATAAAACTGACAAAAATGTTTAAGTACTTTTGCAAGTGCATTAGTTAAATTATCTGTATAAACTATAATTATTTATACCAATTAACCCTATTGTCATATGTAAAAGAAAAAATTTAAATAAGGTAAAAAAATAAACAACTCTAACATAAAATAAAAAAAGTAAAGTTTTTATATTAGCAATCTGATTTTTCTACTTAAGAAATCTCATTGTTATGGTAACACAAGGAATGTTTACTTATTGGTGTCAATTAACATCTGCTGTCACTATAACAAAATATTACACTCTCAGACATATCATGTTGAAACACAGGTTCTTATATGACCACTGAAGTTAAGCAACATTGAACCTGATCAGTATCTAGATGGGGAATACCAGGTGCTGTAAGCTTGGATATCTGGGTGGTGTAATGGATGACAGCTTAGAATTGGAACGCAGAGAGCCAAGTTCCAATACCAGTTGTATTCATTATATCCACTTATGTGCAAATATTCTCAGGAAAGGTATAAATCCACCTTTTTCCTCTCATTTATGGGTTAATTAGGACTTGTATCAGTAAATAATTCTTATTTCCAGAAAATTCTTACAATCAAAAAATATTTTCTGGCTTTAAATAACCTGCAAAAGGTTGATAAGCCATAAAAAAAAACTCAATCCATCAATAACAGAATATCTCATTGGAAAATGAAGGAGTTCAGACTGTCTGATAAATATCTAATGTCACATTGTGTTTTATATTATAGATAATAGCTTTATTCTGTCATTAATTCCTTGTTACCGAAAACTTTGAGTCCTGATTTTCAATGCATTTCTATATAAATCATTACCGGGGCATTTACATTTATGCATTAACCCTGTTCTGTAACTATTGTCTTTAATTTCTGACCACTAATATAATCTTCACATAATACACAATGTATACATATATATTCTATGTATATTGTAGTGTATACATGTATATTAAAAACAAAATCCCATGAGGTATTGTGGGGAACTCATGAGATTAACTACTATAACTCTAATTTTAAAATTACAAATGCAACATTTGGCTTTTCAACTGTTGTGAGGAGCTTGTGATATTGGCAGTTGTATCTGTGAAATTTAAGTTTGAACATTAGAATATAAATATGGATTTATAAAATAGAATTTCTGTGATCAATACATTCTTGTCAAGAGTATGGTTGAGTGACTAAAACATTATGAAACTCTGAGTTGACCTTCGATAAATATTGAATGTTTTCACTTCTAATTTAATAATTATCACTCCAGTCTAATATTGAACACTTTATTAGCAGAAATTCTGTTAAATTTGTCATGTGTTATATAATTTTAAGTATATTATTTGCTAGAATTAAGAGGTAGCATTTTTTATTTATTATAATGCACATTATACACATTGGGGTAAAAAAAATTAAGAGAATTCACTGTTAAATTAACAATTTTTTTCCCCTACCAACCGTAAAATGATTAAAGTCTACGTATAGTGGGTTCAAAATATAACTATCATTTTTTTTATTCACCTACAGAGCAACCTCGGCTCACAAATGTTTCACATGTTGAACAAATCGGTTTTCAAACATAACATTCGAAATGAAAATGCCTCAGTTATTGAACAAAATTTCAGTTCTCGAACAACATTGCTGAACCAAGCCAAACCAAGTTAACCCGAACGGAATCAGGTTTTAGTTGACCGCCATATATTAGTGTGTTGTGCTGTCCATTTCTTTTCCAATTTTATTGTACTGTGCCTTTTTTTTCTTTTCATTAATCCTCAGTCATGGCTCCAAATGAAGCTAGCAGTGATACTAGTAAAGGAAAAAGAAAAGTTAAGAGAAAAACAATTGTTGATATTGTCTCTTCTTACTCAGTTTCATATGGCAAAATCAATGATATATACTATTCTTATCAATAAATAGACAATCATATCTTTCCTTCCCTTTTCCAAACGATAACATCTCTTTCCTACCCCTTTCACTTATGCCATCAACTCTCCTACTTACAGGTACGGTATAATGAAAATGTTTGTCTAGATTTGATTTATTTAGTATTGTTGGGGGGGGGGGTTTAGATTTAATGATTTTCATTAGTTTTGTATTTAAACTTGTACAGAAAGTACTGTTGTTAAAGTTTAAATAAGCAATCATCTTGGGACCAGAGACAAATTAATCCATTTTACATTGATTCCTATCGGAAAAATAGTTTCGGTTTACGAACGGGCTTCAGAAACAAATTAAATTCATGAACCGAGGTTCCACTGTACTACCTAATACTAGAATTATGTATCACTTTATATATGTAATCATTAAACTGGATGAAAGATTTCAAATATTTGTTTAATAAATCCTACCAGTGATATCACAAATTATATAAGCATGTTTTACTAATTTATTTTTTTTTTCTGTATGCAGGCATTCCTGCCTTTGCAGTCTGTATACTGCACACTTTTGTCTCAGGTCAGTACCTCTTATATATCTATACATACATCTCTCTAATATATATATATATATATATATATATATATATATATATATATATATATGAAAATTTCTCTGATTTAATCGGTAGAGAAGACAATATTTATGAATAAAAATGACAATAGGAAAACTGGTAATTTCATTTTCGTATTTTGTTTTGATAAAGTCCACATTGGACGAAACGCATCAGCAATTACCAGTTTTCCTATTGTCATTTTTATTCATAAATATATGATTCTGTTCTCTTATATTTCATGGTGAACAACATTATGCTATTTACTTTCAGACTATTGTTTTCATCTTTGTTGTTATCACAATGTTTTGCCCATTGTACTCTTCCCAGCTTTCATTAGGTGTATATCAATCTTAGTAACCTACAGGGAATTCCAAACTGAACTCTTTATTTAATTTACAGAGGTAGACTGTTCTTGTTGCACTGCTTATGTCTAGGGATATCTCATCTAGTTCTTATTTTAGTACTGCTCAGTTATTGCTTGTCCCCTTTCTACCGAGTCCAATTACACACTACCTGACCCAGAGATTGAACTCACAATTACTGTCACCAAATTTGCAAACCAAAGCTATTGTCCTGTAGGTTACCCAGATTGATATACACCTGATGAAGGCCAAAGGGCACAACAACTGAAACATTGTGATAACAACAACAAAGATAGAAACAATAGTCTGAATGTAAAGCATGTAAATAATAACTCCTCATTCCATAAATTCAGGTGAACAATATTATTATACATTTTTTCTATTCATGACATAAGCTATTTTAAAGTGCCTGTTATATTTTCTGTCTTCATTTCTATTTTCTAACTGATCTTGATTGAATTGATCATTGATAATAACTTATCTCTGTATTGACATCTTGGAAAATAGAGGGAGACAAAAGAAATGGTAAGAACACTAAGAAAGTGGGATAAAACTTGGAATAACAAGTTTAAATAAAGGGGAAAATTAACCTGTTTGATCTAATCCTTAAAGGTTTTAATTGCCAATCATCTTGAGTATCCTACTCTGTACTGTCAAGGGCTAAGGAATTGAAAACACCCTCATTAAATAAACAGGTTTCTTCATAAACTGTTTTTGCAGTTGGCTCCCTTTCTCTCCAAAAGTGTAATACATACTACCCTAAATGGACCCTAATGGTATTAATAATTTCCCACATGTATTTACCTCTTTCTTTTGAGCTTGCTTGATAATCAAAAAAGGGATTGTGTATACTTAGGCAAAAAATATTGATATTGTTTTTTTTTTTTTTCCTTATCTCTTTAAAAAGTTGGATTCAGCAAATGGTTAGAAAATTCGCCTGACTTTAATCTCCAAGAAATCATGAAAGAAAGATCATATTTTCTCTAAATTTGAGAAGAGTTTTATTGTTCTAAATATTGTTTGGAATATCAAGCATTTTAATATATTTGATGATGTTAACACAACAACTCAGCTAATTCGATCTTCAGCCATTATCAACTGTATATTAGAACTTGTCAGCCAAGTGCATAAATTGGGTGTGTAAGGATTTCAACACTACTACTAAGTGTACACCAACAGACTTTAGATTGAACCAGAGATCTACTCACTCATACATATTGATCTGAGAAGACCATGATCCTAGTCAAAATGTCTTCCTGCCTTGTCCATACATGCTGCTAAAGAGCTAAGTAATATTTTTCTTTGTCTTTGCTGAGTTTGGTAGAAGTTGATTTAAAGCCTCCTTAATGTCAAGTTGTCAAATTATCAAATAATAACCGAAGCATATAATTTCATTTGTAAATCTGTCTTTAATGTTAAAATTTGTTTACCTTTTCTTTTTCATTCCTAACTGATGAAGTGCTTTCTTAAGAAGATGTTAATAGTAATATTACACTTTTCCTTAAAAGGAAACATTTAGCATTCATTGATGAGCAGCCAGTGCTATTTGAGATATGCTTTTTTTCAATCCCTGGACACCAGGCTGGGATCAAAGTGTAGTATCAGTTCTCCTTATCTCTAATGGGAATATTATTAATTTCCTTGTAAAGAAAAATTTGTCATTCATTGATCAAGCAGCTAGTATTGCTTTTGGTTGAAATATATAAAATCTTTCTATTCAAACAATGTTTCAGGTAAATGGGTTTATCAAGTCCAGTTATTGTTATTGCTCTTTCCAGTATTGATGGAAGTTTCCTTCTTAACCTTTTGTTTGAAGTAGTGTGGAATTTCAACATCTTGATTATGTCATTATTTTCTCTGTTACATATGCTTTCCATTTTAGTTGTTGCTGTTGTGAAAAATCCTCAAGTGATGTGGTTTTTGTTATTTGGTAAATTTCTTTGTGATTCTATAGTGCCAGTCCAAGAGGTTTGGAGAAAGATGGTCCTTGCTAAGACCAACAGGCTTCATTTGCTCAAAGCTACTTTTTAACCATTGATCTGAGGAAGCAATTTTATACAGTTGACAGTTTAGATATTTCTGAACCAGTCTGGCACCATGTTTGACATCCATATGAAAATCTCAATCCAATAAGGCTATTTAAGAACATGACTAAAGGTTTTAAGCTAATATTTTGATTTTGTAGCAACTTGCAGTGTTTTGTGAAACTATATCTCACAAAGCCTTTTTTTGTGTTCAATTTCCTTATCTTCTATACTAAATTTGTTATAACTGATTAATACACCAAAGTATTTGAAGCTTACCTTGTAGTTTATCTCTTTCCTCTATTTTCTACACTACCTGATTTTACAGTCATGGTCTCTTTATCACCAGACTTTTATTTATTGTTGGATACTAATTGGTCAGATATAACACTTCAGGGACATTATATTGGTGGGGAGAATGCATGAAAATAGATGTCTCTCTCACACACACACACACACACTTGGGCCAGGAAAACCCGGCAGACGTCCTCCCCTAAATTGTATGGAACTTTGGTTGTTTTTTCTTTTGCCTCAACTGAAGGGCTTCTTTGCCTTTTGGTGGGCAAGGACATTTCTTGTTTTTTTTTTTTTTTTTTGTGGAGAAAGAACTGGGAATAGAACTTGAAGTATGAAGAATTTTTTTCCTGAAGGGACTGAGATCTTTCCTGAATGGGATAAACTTGCAGAGGGAAGAGTGAGTAGATCTTGGTTCAGATAATGATTTATGAACAGCGGAGGATGGGGTAGAGGCCGAGGGGCGTGATACTTTTTTTTATGGGGATTCTGTATATAATTTTTGCATCTAATTTTTCCTTGACATGCAAAATATGGTCTAGCCGAGTGAATGGCTGATGAAAGAGCAGCAGGCTCTTCAGGCAATCATAGCTTTCTGTTTCTGCTTTACCAATAGAAAGCTGACTGATTCATTTCATGGTGAGTCTCTGTATATATGGAGAATGTTTCTTTCAGGTGTTGAGTCACAAATCAGTTTGCTTATGGATATAGCAACAGGATCAGGGGAAGTGTTTTGATGACTTCATCCTTAGTCTCACACTGGTGAAATCAGCTGAATTATTGGCCCTAATAGACAATCAAGGCAGAACAGAGAGTAGTATTAACAAATAAAATGGTATAACTGAATTTTGACTAAGATCTTATGGGCCAGCTTGTTTATCTTGTCATTTTTCTAGTGGTGGGTGAGGGTTCGGTGCTCCTTGTTTCACTCGATCATGCTAATTAAAACCTGTTAAGTCATGAGTTCAAACCTAGACAATTCCAATTTGTGCTAATTCAAATGATTTTAATTAAATTCCCTTACTGTTCTTTTAATTTCATTTTTTATTATACTCATAATTCATGCCAATCATATGTTGAACTTGTGAAACTGATTTAAGTTAGCAATTGGGAGGTTCAGATCCAGAAAATCATAAGTCCAAGGGTCGTAATTCCAAGGGTCAAAAATCGGTCTCACAAGTCCAACACTAGAAAATACCAAGGCCCAAAATCAAAAGCATAAAAAATTCACATCACAACCATGAATACACAACTACCTCTTCACCCACAAAGAGCTAAAAAACAAAAAAAAAAACAACTATGTGGTCCAAAGTAGAGTTCTTTTATTGGGATAAGAAAGATTGTAATTGATCAAGACTGGTAGGGAAGCGCAAACAATTACTATATTTCAAGACTTACTAAAGTCACCCCCACCCGCCCAGATCTTGATTTGGATTTTTCTTGTTTGACAGATAGCACAAAGCATGCAAATTCTTTTCTGATGCAAGACTTGGTTTTCTCCTTCATTGCCACCGGAACTCTTCCAGCCTCTTGCTTTGCAATCAACTTTGACCTTCAAAAATTTACATGCAGTCAATTGTTATCTTTTGTTTTAATTTCTGTTCTTTTATTCTTTACTCTCCTTAATGTTTTTCTTTTTCTCATATCCTTTCATACTTGGTAACCGCCTTGCATTTTAGTGGCTTTATTGCCATACTTGAGATGAAATGATTAAAAAATAGCCTTCCCATTGTGCAATTTGTACCCATTTTAGATATTTCTCATAGAGAGCCTATTGTCAATCTTCCCTGGGACTACATTTCATATTATCACAAAAGTATATATTAGGAAATACCTCTTTGGAATTGTCTGGGTACTTGGGATTAGTATTGTGTATCTAATGTTAACAACAAATTCAAGAAGAGGTTAAAGTGTTTGAACAATGTTTGTAATTATCATGTCGGAAATATTCTCTTAGCATTGATTAAATAACAATGGCATTATTGATGACATTTCATGAAGATGATTAGTGAAATTATGAAGAAATTAAGGCAACAAATGTTCAGAAATCTCCTTCACTTAATTAAAACTACATAGAATTTTGTGAAGCCTTCTGGTGGAAAATCATTTAAAAATACTGATGTGATGTTGCTTAAAAACATTGGTTTTATTATAAGATATATAACGGGTCAGCAACCTACAGCTAGTGCGCTATATGTGGCACACTAAACAATTTCCAAATGACATCACAAAGTCTGAACCAATAACTACTACAACGCAAAGAAGATATTTAGCTGTTTCAATTTTAATATATACTAAAGTATATATACTATATATTACCATATGAAATTTATTGTAGAACGGGTATATTGACCTTGACTTGTATAAAAATATGTATGCTGTTGGCACACTAAATGATTTTAAAACCCTAAGTCGGCACATAGGTAGCAAAAAGTTGCTGATCCTGATATATAATATTTATCAATTTATAATTGGTAAATATTATTTTATATCTAGATTATTTTTTTTATATTTTTTTTAACCATCCTATCAATTTCAATTTTAAATAAAACCTTTTTTATATTTATGATATCAGCATAAAAAATTATTGCATATTTTTCTTTACAAATAAGTGTTAATAGTTGGATGCAAGTGTTCAAATCAGAACCTCTAAAAATGGGCAACAATAATTTTTATATGAATAATTTGTTTGAAAAATGGACATAGACGAAAAACTTTAGATTTATGTCATCTGTTATGATTTTATGTATCATTTTCTATTTTATTGGTATCATAATATCTTAGTACACCTAGTTCCAAATTGCAACTGGGTTCTATTCTGACCACCTTGTAAATCAAATACTTTTTAAAGAGAATTGTCATTTAATAAGTATCTTTTAAGCAATCAAATCGTTTTTCTCAACATTGCCTTATTGCCAAAAATTTACAGAGCTACCTATGAATATTCTAGATCAGGGTTGGGCGAACTATTTGGGGGGGGGTATGTTTTTTAGCAGGTTCATGGCAGGACACAGCAAAAAATACTGGAATAATGAACATTTAAGAAACTCTCTTGAGCCCTTCATGTGGTGTAATTGTTAGCAAGTTTGTCTCAATATATCATTTACAAATGAGTAGCGAGTTCAGTCCTCACTGTGTGCTTCATACTTTTGGTCTTGTGCTATATCTAAACTATGCTTAGTAAATATTCATGCTCTTTTTAGCATTTACCATTAAATAATAGTAACCAATAACTGACACATTGGAAACAATGAAAACCATGATTCTTACGTGTCATGTGGTAAACTGAATACACTGACACAATTTATGTTGGCTAAGATGAAATGACTTTGTAATTTCGTATTTACAAATTTTGTCATTTTTTATGAACATTCAATGAAATTAATAAATTGTCCTAGATTTGTTATTTATTTCCATTAGACATTAACTAAAATTGAAAAAAAACATGGAATAAAGCATAAAAAAATTTTTTCTTTGAAATGTTTTCATGGGCAGAACTCAAACCTGCTTCTGGCCAGATATGGCCTGCAGGTTATAGTTGTCCACCATTGTTCTAGTTGCTTTAAAACCTACCGGATCTACAAATTTAAAAGCTTTATTTACAGGATATCACTATTAAGTGGCTGTTGCATGACGTACACTAAGATAAGACTGAGGATCCCATGTGTGTGTGTGTGTGTGTGTGTGTAAGTAAAATTGAATGCAAAAATATATACAGAATCCCCATAAAGAAAGCATCATGCCCCTCAGCCTCTACCCCATCCTACTCTGTTCAGAAATCATCATCTGAACCAAGATCTACTCACTCTTCCCCCTGGAAGTTTATCCCATTCAGGAAAGATCTCAGTCCCTTCAGGAAAAAAATTCTTCATACTTCAAGTTCTACTCCCAGTTTTTTCCCCACAAAAAAACAAGAAATGTCCTTACCCACCAAAATGCAAAGAAGCCCTTCAGTTGAGGCAAAAGAAAAAGAAAAAACAACCAAAGTTCCATACAATTTAGGAGAGGACGTCTGCCAGGTTTCCCTGGCCCAAGTGTATGTGTGTGAGACATCTATTTTCATGCATTCTCACCACCAATATAATGTCCTTGATAAATGTACTTGGTCATTTCATCTTAAATTAAAACTTATAAATTGTTATATGCTCACAAAGATATCAAGTTAACTCTGTGTGTGTGCTATTTTCAGATAGTAATAGATGGAGAACATTATTTTTTTTATTTATAATATTAATGTTATTTCTGTGAGTAAATTTATATTTTTCTTAATTTTCTATTCACTTTACTTTTCTCATTTTTTTTGTAGGATACTGAATATGCCACTAATTGTCAAGCAACTCAAACACTTTTGCAAACACAGAAATTTGTGCGGGTATACATTCTTATTCTTTACACCTTCTTAAAGTCCTATTAAAGAAATTGCCAATTTTGTAACGGTAAAATAATTGTATCATAGGAATAACAAAATTCCATTGTTTTACTGTTACTGTATTTTGTGTATTTATATAATTTTCTTTATACTTTTGTGTTTATTACTTCAAATGTTATTTTTAATGGATACTTGTATTTGATTTAATAGAAATAAATCCCATTTATCCATTTTAATGGCAAGTAACCCATTTATCCATTTTAACTGACAAGTAACCATTATATTTTGTTTAATTTGACACATTAATTTTCTCAAAGATCTTGAAGAAATCTTCCATGGAGCACCTGTTTTCAACAGTTTTGAGTTTTTTTATACCTTGCAATGAATGAACTAATGGTAGTAAATGGAATATTCAGGCCGTCTGAGGTTTTCCTGTAACTTTTACCTTCTTTCCAGAGCTTAATAATCAGTTCTTTTTGTGAATTTGTCAATTCTTTACCTCTTGCCATGATAACCTTCTTGTACGAATATAATATCAATTACAGAATGTTCTGTTTGTATTTTTAGGTGATAATATGAGGTTGAACACTTACCTGATTTTGGGGCCCTATTTGTCCTATTTCATGATATATGCCGTAGATAATGACTCGAAAAGAACCTCAAAAAATTATACTAATTTATGCCAATGATTCCATAAGAAATTTTGGGTAATTTGCTTTTTAAGCCCTGTGTTAAGTATCTAATAAAAATCTCCTGAACGGTTATTTTTTTTATTCTAAATTTACTTCCCTAATTCGAAAATAACAGATTTTTATAAAATCTGCTGTTTTGGAGTTATTGACAATAAAAATTCGGACTCATTTGTGAGCTACAGCACGACAGTCATTATTGGCGTTGTTTGCATCAGTGTGCGCACAATAATTGAGACAAGTTAATGTCTATTCTGCAGCAAATATATGCAAGCAACACCAGTAATGGCTGTCGCAACGTGAATGAGTCAGAACTTTTATTGTTGATAACTCCAAAAAGGTACATTTTATCAATTTCTTTGTTGTTTTCAAATTAAGCATGTAAATTTAACTATTCAGGAAATTTTTATTAGATACTTAATGCAGGGCTTAAAAAGCAAATTAACCAAAATTTCAATTTATTTCAGTGTTTTACAGCAGACTTTTTATACAATAAATTTTTACCATCCTCAAAAGTACTTCCTCTTGCAATTCCCAATTACGACCCCCAATTACTACGCGCCATTTATATTTGTTTATTTATGAGAAATTCTTGCAATCTACTGTGGGACAGTCAAATTGAACAGATTAGATTAGGTGTGAAACAGCTGAGGTGTTAAAATTTTGCAAAATTTGGGTTGTTTGATCATCAAAATCAAGGTAAAACGTGTGAAAAAGGGGTGTAATCATTAAAAACAAATTAGGATCCATCTGATGATCGCTGTTTGTTTTGTCTATTGTGAAGAAGATGGCACAGTAATTGGTAAAATAGGGTGGAATTTCTAAAGTGAGTGTGCAAAAGCAAAATCTTGCGGTCCACCACCCACCCTTCAGTACACCTGGTACTGCAGTAAACTGGTTCGCTTAATAGTGGTGGACTACTGTATTACTATTAAGCAACTGTTGCATAAACTAATCTGAGATAAGGTTGGAAATCTCTGTGTGAGTATGAAGTAACAGTATATTCATTATGATTTTTTCCTGTCAATATAGCTTTGTTGAAATACATATACTTGATCATTGTTTCATAATTTTAGAAGTAGAGGGGCTATTTGTATTTTAAAAGTATTAAAATATCCGAGTCTTAGAACCATATAACCTCTCTTTGTGAATAAGTGCACTGAAACGAAGCTTTCTTCCTACATTTATAGCCACTGTCATCAAGAAGAGCTGAGCACGATAAAATCCGCAAAATGGTGAAAGAGACTTGGTCAAGGGAACTAAAAAAGATGGTAATAACTTATTTCTGATTTGAAGTAAATTCTTTCTTATGTATACTTGTATTCTTAAATTTAAAACAATTTTTTTTACTGGCATAAAATTTTTTATGCAATGTGTAATTCATCTTGATTTAAAGCTTTATAAAAACCTGTTCCGCTTGCTTTACATTCAAAGCTTCAACATTAAATTACAACCGAAACAATAATGAATTTTAAACAAAAGAACTTTTTTGATATCTTTTATGCAGAATACAAAGTACTGTATTTCTCTCTATGTAAGACACACTTAAAACTAAAAAAAAATGAGCATTTTTCTTATATTTTGATGGTCAAATTACTAGTACTAAACTAACACTGAAAGATCCCTGTTTTGCTACACCTATGAATACATAATTAGATATTATCATATATAATTATAATTACAACTTCATGTTCTGATTTTGCTTACCTAAAGTTATATTTATCAACTTTGCTTTTTTTTTTCTTTCTCGCATTCATTTTTTTACCAATTGATAGTTTAGGTGTTAGTACTGTGAAAAAAGAAGTATAAATTATTTTATTGTATATTAAATAATGGCTTTATTATCTTTGATTATTTTAGGCTTAAATCCCAATTTATATTTTCATTTTTTTCTTTCTGCTATCTTTTTCTAAAATTAACAAACTTTTCAATATGTATGTTTATTTATGTACTGTTTTGTAATTTGTCTTGCTTTCTTGTGTTTTTGTTTACCTAACATTTTAAATATTTAAAAAAAAAAATTTTTTTAGAGCTTCTAAAACATGAAATATATATGTTTATATACATACATTTTATATATATATATATATATATATATATATATATATTCCAAAGGCTGTCATAGCTGAGCATGATAGTGGGAGCAAGCTCCTACAGTCTATAAAATGTTTCTGTCGCATCAGTCTCAAATAGCCTCTGACAACTAAGTCCACTCCAAACCATGAGATGGAAAAATGGCATTTATAACCAGCTGCCTTCAGGAGATGCAACCCAAAAAGGCAGTTTGTCTCAGAGTAAGTAAAACCAGACAGAAAGCCTGGAATGCAGCCCTAAATGCAGTTGGCTGTGTGACGGTTACACACCTGGCCCAGTGTCGGATCCCTTGGTTACGGCGCCAACGGTGACGTCGCTCCTCCTGGTCGCTCCTCCTGGGTCCAAGCGTGCGCTCCAACCCTTTGGTCAGATGATCACCAGCCTCGCCTTTCCCGACTGCCCAATACCTGGTCACTAAAGCAACTATACCGATCTCCGGTCTGTCTACCCACGCTGTGTTTAGATCTTAGACAGACGGGACCAGCAGGGATCGGGGCCGATACAAGTTGAGTCCGACGGGGTGGCAAAACACAAATAAAATAAAAAACTCACGACACCAAACAAAATTGCTGATAAAAAGGGTAACAACCTTTTATATCTTAAAGTCCGTTACATAAAAAAACAAAAGTGTTTTCATTTCCCGACCCGCTCTGTGGACTATGGCACCAAGCTTCTATCACACAATAGAAAAATGTCGAATTACCTACTTTCTAGAATCATGTATGTATGTCGGAGTGTGGTTCAGTTCGACACTGGGGCTAATTTCTATCGATCATTCGTGAGTTGATTCTTCTCTCCGACTTGAGTTGTATTTCTTCTTCTTCGTCTGCTTGGGCTGGTAGTTTTCCTGTTTCAACTTGGTGGAAGATTTCTTGTTTCAACTTAGCCGCAACTCTCTGTCGCCTGAGGTGGTCTCTTCTCACTGCCGTCCGGAGCTGAACTTTAACTTCTCATCGACTTTCGGCTTGTCTGCAGCTCCAATTCTTCTCAGGCTTTCAGGCAATCTTCTTCTTCATCTACTTGGGCTGGAAGTTCTTCTTGTCTTCGACTTGGGCTGGAAGGATTTCTTGTCTGAGGATTCTTCTGCCCGCAAAGGGGCGAGTGAATCGGGCCTGATGGCCGCGTTCAGGCTCTATCCCTGCCCGCGGTCCAACTCTCAACTGCAACTCCAACTCAACTGATTTCTGTCGACTGGGGTCCTGCTTATATTGACGCCAAGAACAAACCGGGGGTGGGTCTGTCGGCGTCAGGGTTCTCTCGACAATTCCAAAAGCTGCATTAATTCTGTCTTCTCATTATCGCTATTGTTTTCACCCCTACTTCCTCACAGTACCTTTGGTTTTGTATGCACATCCATCTCTCTTAGTCTCTCGTATGTCAGGTGACCGCTTTAACCAATGGTTCATGATCGAGCATTTCTTTCCCTTTTTCTTCCGCAAGTCACGTGATCGTATTCGACCAATTGTTATTGGTGAACATTTCTTTCCCTTTTCTTCCGCAGGTCACGTGATCGTATTCGACCAATTGTTATTGATCGAACATCCTCTCCCCTCTGTTTGCGGGCGTGGTTACATCGTTCTTGTTTAAAAAAAAAAACAAAATCCAATTTTTCCCTTTTTTGCACGCATTTAAAATGACAATCTTTGGCTTTTTCTCACCTGGACTTTGTCAAACAGCCCGCTGCTAATTAGTCTTGACTTTAGAAAGGATCTTTTCCGCCTTCTTGGCGCCCTCTGTGAGCCAAAAAAAGCAATTGTCCCTCTTTTTTACCTCTTTGTTTTTCCTGATAGTCTAAAAATCTTAATTATCTACATTGAAATGTCTCTACTTTATTAACGTGGGTGTCCAATTCTTAACAGGTCTGTATATCGTTCCACCGTCACTCCCCTCAACCCAAAAGACACTTTTTTCTCTGATTAAAAATTGTTTCATTGTTCCCAAAATTTCTCTTTATCCAAATTGATAAGGTGTCTTTCCATGCAAAAAGTAGGCTAGGTGCTTTGACCGACATTCTTTATCAAAATGACTTTCGAAAATCGGCCAAGACGCTGACCTAATTCTCTTTCTGACTCCTATCTCCACCCTCAATTGGGTCATCGTCATACATTTCTCTTTCTTTCTTTTTTCTTCCCTTCCTTCCTTTTTCCTTTCTTTCCTTCTTCTTTCCTTAGGATCGTCTAGTACACTCTTAGTGAATTATTTTCAACTCAGTTATTTTCCGTTTTTAAAAAAAAATTAACAACCTGTTTAATAAACTGAGTAAGAAAAAAAATTAAATCATATTTCTATGAATATTTCTAATAATGCAAGGTGCCACAGCTGTCAACTGTGACGATTTTCCAGCAATTCCTGCAGCCAAGCTGACCTCAAATGTAATGTCTAAGCGTGGGACCATGTAGTCTGAACAGCATGCAGCCTCCATATATCATTGCCCAGGCCGGTACCCTGGAGAAATTACTGCAGTTTCACCACCAAAAAATTGAATTTTGACCAAAGGGTGCTACCTTTATCTTGTGAGATAAATGGATGCCTACTAGTGTTAAAATATTTTAAAATATGGCTATATTTTTTTTAAGTTTTTCTCTAAATATTCCTTGCCAAAATTTGACTGAAAAGAATTCTTTTCTTTTGGTGCTGATATTTACTTATATTCTTCTTCCCCCTCCCCAAATCATTTGAACCAGTATTTTAAATGTTATCACAACAGCAAATAAATAAAATTATGAGAATATGAAAAAAATATATATTGGTAGAAATTTTATTACTGGTCATAACAATAATGCTAAAAGTACTATAGTCTGACCTTCAATTAATCTGATCAAAATTTGATCAGTTATAAGAAGATTCTTCAAGATGCTTGAAATTCCAACTGACATTGGGTAGTAACGGATGATGTAATATTTACATTTTTTTTTTTTTTTTTTTTTTTTTTTTAAAGAAGTTATGCTTTCATTAATATTTTTCTGTTTGTGTTTCTATCAATTCATGCCACTTGAAACACAGGTATTTGGGCCATATGTGTTTTTAGTTGTTTACATGGGGGGTGGGGGGGAGTGATATATAGTTTTAAAATATGAAGTTCAGACCAAAATGTTAATCCAAATCTGCTTTGAAACCAATGGAAATTGTACCTGTATTAGTGTACTCTTGTTTTTCATCTCACATTTACTCTTCCTTTTGGAGATTTAAGGTTAGACTTTAAAAAAAAGATTAGCTTTAAAAGGAGAGAGACATGGAAATACTCATTGGAAATTAGGCTTACAAGGGTTTTTAAAAGGTTTTCTAGAAGTTATCCTTTGTTAAACTTTGTTTAGCCTATTAATTGTAGCATAATTTCCATCACCTGAAGTTGAGCCATAGAAATGCAATGATAAAAATTCTCATTATCTCAAATTAATGGGTTAATCTTGAGGCATAATAAAGACATCAGTCAGTTATGTGCCATGCGTGATATATGCTTAGGCGATCATGTATCTTTTGATACATGACTGACGAGGCAGATTTTTTTTTCCCCACAGTAGGTTGCCATTTCTTTCTGCAGTAGACCAGTGTTATCCAAGGCTATAGAACCCGGTCTGTTCTACTATTTACCCATAGCTGGGGGACAGATAAGAAGATTCATACCTTTCCTAAGGGTATTAGCACATAAGTGAATGTAATGGATTTGACTGGAATTCGAACTCGGCTCTCAGATTCCTCAGTCCAAGCCGTTATCCATTACTCCACCGTAGAGACATAAAAACTTATAAAAGTTACATAAATCTTAGTTGCGTATGAAGGAGTACTGAAAATTGGATTTTGTTGCATGTTGGCATTAGTGGAATTTTGGTTTAACTGACTTCATTCAAAAAGATCACTGTCATATAAGTATGCATCTATTTTTTCCTTGGATTAGTCAAAATTGTTATACAATACAGTTTTATCTTAAATGTTTTTATTTATTGTTAAACTGTTGTTTTCTGTTTATTTCAGCATGAATCAATTTCAAACTTAAGGAAAGCTCGGTCTCTGTATTATAATCGTAAACAGGAGTACGAAAAGGCTTATGAATTGGCCATGAAAACAGAATCGGAGATGTTGAGCCAAAGTGGTAGTTCTGGCAGTGGAACCATTTCAAGCAAAGTTGATAAACGGAAGAAAATGGTAGAAGAAACCATGAATAGGGTATAGTAGAATTCTATATACTAAAATGATTTTTAATTTATACCTTCTGTAGACTATACTTTACTTCCTCAAAAAGTAAGAGAACAACAAAGCCTCTCATTGGTCTCTCTCTCTCTCTCTGGCCTTTCTGATTCGCTTTCTGGTTTCTCTGATTCTCTCTTTTTCTCTCTCTGGTCACTCTGATTCTCTCGATCTCTCTCAGATTCTCTCTCACTCTCTCTCTCTCACTCTCTCTCTCACTCTCTCTCACTCTCTCTCGCTCTCTCTCTCAGATTCTCAGATTCTCTCAGATTTCTCTCAGATTCTCTCTCTCAGATTCTCTCTCTCTCTCTCAGATTCTCTCGATCTCTCTCTCAGATTCTCTCGATCTCTCTCTCAGATTCTCTCGATCTCTCTCTCAGATTCTCTCGATCTCTCTCTCAGATTCTCTCGATCTCTCTCTCAGATTCTCTCGATCTCTCTCTCAGATTCTCTCGATCTCTCAGATTCAGATTCTCTCGATCTCTCTCTCAGATTCTCTCGATCTCTCTCAGATTCTCTCGATCTCTCTCAGATTCTCTCAGATTCTCTCTCAGATTCTCTCGATCTCTCTCTCAGATTCTCTCGATCTCTCTCAGATTCTCTCGATCTCTCTCTCAGATTCTCGGATCTCTCTCTCTCTCAGATTCTCTCGATCTCTCTCTCAGATTCTCTCGATCTCTCTCAGATTCTCAGATCTCTCTCTCAGATTCTCTCTCTCAGATTCTCTCGATCTCTCTCAGATTCTCTCGATTCTCTCTCGATCGATCTCTCTCAGATTCTCTCGATATCTCTCTCAGATTCTCTCGACCTCTCTCTCAGATTCTCTCGCTCTCTCTCGCTCTCTCAGATTCTCTCGCTCTCTCTCGCTCTCTCAGATTCTCTCGATCTCTCTCGCTCTATCAGATTCTCTCGATCTCTTGAGCTCTCTCGCGCTCTCTCTCGAGCTCTCTCGCGCTCTCTCAAATTCTCTCTCTCGATCTCTCGCTGATTCTCTCTCTCAATCTCTCGCTGATTCTCTCTCTCAATCTCTCGCTGATTCTCTCTCTCAATCTCTCGCTGATTCTCTCTCTCAATCTCTCGCTGATTCTCTCTCTCAATCTCTCGCTGATTCTCTCAATCTCTGGTCACTCTGATCCTGTCTCTCTCTCTCTCTCTTTCTAGGTCGCTCTGATCCTCTCTCTCTCTCTCTCTCTTTCTAGGTCACTCTGATTCTCTCTTTTTCTAGGTCACTCTGATTCTCTGTCTCACTCTCGGTCACTCTGATTCTCTCTCTCTGGCGTCTCCGATTTCCTCTCTCACTGTGATCTCTCTGCTTACAAAACTTTCTTTACTATTGAAAACTATAGAAAAAAGAAGAAAAACATGGTTAGCAAATCTGACAAGATAAACTCATTATGCAAACCCTCACATTATCTTGTGTGATGATTTAACTAAATTACTTAGCTATTGAGACTTATTAAAAAAAAAAAAAACTGCATATAAATCAAGGTGATTGAAAATTTCTATGTTATGTTCTTTTCTGTTTAGCAAGAAAAGTATTAGACAGCAACCCAACACAATGCATGAAAATGTCTCACACAATGTACTTTGAGGATTGGCATACATATTTATCAGTTTTTGACAATAAAACATATGAGGATAAACCGAAGAAAACTTCCTCTTTCCATAAGGGTTGTACAATGTGAGTAAGGCTGAACGCTAAAAGCCAAAATTTTCATAACAAACAAAGAAATAATCACTAATTAAATTTTTAATTTGAAAATATTTCTATTTTTTTGAATGTCTTTCATCAAAAATTGTTTTTTAATTACAATAACTTTACATAAAAATTTACTTTTTCAACAATAGGCAAATTGTTCATTACTTTTGCTTTTAAAGAGAATATTTAAAAAGTAGAGAAAAATTAATGTGAACTTGACAAAAAGAATATTTTTCTTTTCTGTTGATATACAATTTTTATTCTTCTAAAAAATTCTAGTTGCAATTCTTAGCTAAAAAAAGTACTGAGTAATAATATGCAACACTTACACACACCATGAAACTTAAAGAGTAACACATATAAATAATATGCAAGAAATAATATTATTATATTATATATTATAATTGAAATAATATGCAACACTTACACACACCATGAGACTTAGAGTTTTAAAGATGAAATTGCATGTTTATATGAAAAGAATGGCTCACTACAGAATTCAGTTTATTTGTTAATGAGCAAATAGTTTATCCATTATATCACTACTAGGATTAATCAACCAAATGCATCAAAACATTTTACATGTATTTATAATAGCCCTGTTCTGGCAGTAACACTTGAAAAATGATATCTTTTATAAATTGGTTACTGAAAACTTGTTTAAAAAAATTTTGTTCAAAATGATAAAATTTGTTGGTTAATCATCACCCCCTTCTCCAGACAGCCAGAAATATTTAGTTTATGTAGAAAACAATTTCAGTCAAGTTCATCACTTTTGTGATGTACAGTGGGCGTTAATAATTAAGTATAACTCAAGGCTTCAATGTTAAATAAAACAGTATTTAATTACAACCAGAAATAAATACTTAGGAAGAACAAAAAAGTAAAAGTCAACCAAAGATAGTTAACGATTTTAGTGAATATCTTGTTAGTAGCACAGCTAATCCTAAATCAAAATCCTCGATGCACAATAATTCACGCTAATTCAACTGGTAGTTCCATTGAATAATCACTCCAGTCAGTAGCCTGACACTGCTATTTATACACCTGGCAAAAAACATATTGATAAGTCGAGAGTATAACGTTCAGTGTCGGTAGTTACTCATTTTCTTTCTATTCACTCATATGCAAAATACCCTTGGGGAAAGGTATGCATCCATCTCTCTTCCCCCTTTAGCTATGGGTTAAATAACAAGACAGACCAAGTTATATAGCCTTGGTTGGCAACCAGTCTACCAGAGAAAGAAATAGCAACCTACTATGGGAAAATTTCCTATGTAATCAGTTATGAATTAAAAGAGGCATGATCGCCCAAGCCTGTATTGTGTATCAATGTGTTATAATTCTGTATTTTGCAATGGATCGATTTTAATTGAAATAGAAGACAAGCAGCTGGATATCAGCATTAAAAGATTTTGGTACTACTTAAATAAACTAGTCCACAGATAAAAAAAAAATATGTGAAAATGTTTTTGGAAATAATGTTTATAGATTCTTTAGATCTACCTGAGGTCTCATCACATCAGAATCTAAAAAATATTGATTTTTTTTTTATTATTGATAATAATAATAATAATACCATCATCCTCAATTTAGAAAGGGAGTCCTGTTTATAATATCTATAAAGTATAAAATTGTTCCCTGACTTGTTTTGAAAGAGTTATGAGTTATTTGACAGCTGTTTTGCATATGAAAACAGCTTCTTTTGGTAGGGGTGGAGAATACAAACTATTTTAAATAAAGAACAAATGGATATATATATATATATATATACAAATTCATGAATTATTCACACAAAAACAAATGCAAAGGTTAATGATTTAATTGGCGAGAAATCCATCGTCACAAACAATTCAAATAATATACAAAAACCTCCTTTTATGAATGAAAAGATCCTTGTTTCTATAAATTTCTGCTGCATTAGTTCTTATTTTTACTACAAGCTTTCGTCTGTTCCTACAGACATCTTCAGGTATGGAATAGATGTTGTTCTTGTTTTTTCTCTCAGTAATAAGAGGACGAAAATATATGTATTGTTGTATCCGAAAATGCTATTGGAAATGAGTTATTGTTTTTGGAGCGTGCAGTAGCAACGCTGAGTTTGATTTTAAATTTTTACAGTTGTGCGTTCTTGTACAAATATGGTGATAAGCGAATTTTTTACTGGTAAATTTTCTGTCAAAGTGGCATTACAACACTTTTAGAATTGACATTTATAAATACCAGTTAGATCCAATAACTCAATAAAAGTCAATTATGAACAAGACGTACCACCACTTCATAAAATTATTTAAAAAAAATCAATATTTTTCAATTCTGACAAATCAATGCTAATCTCCAAAAATTATTTCCCGAATAAATTTTTACAAGTGAACCAGTCTATTTAAATAGTGCCAAGATTTTATTTACATCTGTACATGGTAGTAAGGGTAGAACTACCGAGACCAACTGCTTATAAATCCCCTAACCCCAAAACAGATAGAGGTCATTTCACTATACAACTGGAAATAACAAAGTCCATTTTACTATTTAACAAAATAAGGAAAGTTGAATCCTTTCTATTATATATTTGATTCATATGCAATTGGGGCTAAAAAAGAATAAGAGGATGCTGGAAATGTCTTTTTTTAAAAAAGAAAAAAAAAATTGAAGTGGGTAGTGCTGAGAACTTTTCAGCATCCCCCCCCCCTTTGTAATTGATAGTTTTATTACTCCTTACCCATCACATACTGCTTTGATTTATCACAGATTACATAAATGGCTGGTAAACAAATATTGGTCTGATTTAACCAAAGTGCATGCAACTTGTTATATTTGTTCGTATTTCTCCAATAAAAAGAAAAATGTATATAGGCTGGATATTGATAACTAAAATATGTGTATTTATCTGTATATAAATATGATTATTCATTCATCTTTAGTAAGCAAGTTATTCCCCTTTAGTGTAATAATATAAGACCCAATACTCTGCAGAACTTTACAGTATAAATCTGTAGTAAAACATATATAACAAGGTCCAAGGGCCACTCAAGTCAGAGGGTTATGTTTGGAGTCCTTTTGTGTGTATAGGAGTGGAAGATGATAGTTAACCCTAGCCTTGAACAGGTTAAGATTGTAGTAATCAAGGAAATATTCTGTTGGGAGTTGCTTCCACAGAGCAGTGGTTCGCAGGAAGAAGCTGCTTGAGTGGAACTTTTTTCTCACTAATGGAATACCAAGGGAATGTGGGTGGTTTGCTACTAAGTGGCATGGCATATTCTTGCTAGAAAGATTTGCCTTGGTGGGACCAGAGAATGTATTTTGTCTGAACACTTTTCTGTGGGAGTAGTGGTAGAGTAGTGAGAGGCTTTCCACATACTGCCTGTGGGAGAAGGGTTGAAAGGTGGAGATTATATTTATAGTAGGCCAACCTTTGTTAGGGGATTTAATGTTGAATTTTGTATTGAACACCTAGTAAGGTTTGAACACACTACTTGGTAGTAAAGGCCAACTTGACTTGCTAAATATTATCCTGCACAAAGGTGACTTATGTTCATAGTAACTAATATAACAACAAACTGCGTATTTTATACAAACTTCAGTTAATGTTACAAATCTGTATTCTGTAGATTGCTTCTGATGTCTTTCGTAAAAGTAATTGTCAGTTTCATTAATTAGCTTCACAATTAATATCTTTTCATTAAATACTAGAATTCTTAATTCTTATTACTGAAAAAAAGAAAAAATAATTATTTTTCTGCATTACACTTTTGAATATTGAAAATTATTTTCCTTGTAAATTAAAGGAGAAACTAAAAAATTTTAGAAGTTTGTGGAGAATTAGCAGTATGTGTCCTCTCCTTTTTTTTTTTTTTTTTTTTTTAACTCTTTTCCAACTTCTTGCTTCCCAGACAACTTTGATTTTAAAAAAAATTTAAATGCTATGTCAATTATCTTTTTTTTCTTAGTTCTTATTCTTTTATTGTCCTCTCTCCTTAGTAGTGCTTTTCTCATATTCTCTAATACTAAGTAACCTCTTGCGTCCTAGTGGCTTTATTGCCTTGCTTGAGGTGAAATGATTAAAAAAATAGGTAATTGCATCGCTAAAACTTAATTTTAACATATGTCTAACATATATATTTCAAGAAATGTTCAAAACTATTAAAAATATATAAAGCTATAAAAAAAACATATCCAAACTTTTTCTTTCAAATATTTTATATTGGTAAAAAAAATCTGTAATTTGAGACAGTTTCTAAAATTATTTGAATTGCAATTTCCTATCTCAGACTCTTATCTCTCTCGATTTCTTCCATCTTTTATTTGTTGCTACTTTTTCAATTCTCAGACTGCCTCTTAAATTGCTAGCAAGGAACACAAATTGATAACAAAGAATAAATTTCTAGAGAAGGTTTGGAAGCAACAAGCAAGAAATAACCTGGATAAAATACTAGTGAGGAATTATTAACAGATAAAACTGCTATTATATAGACTCAATTATTTACATTTTAGTTTTGTTACATAGGAAAAGAAAATAAATCTTACATATCAGGATTCTTTCAAATGCACTCAAAGAATAAATGAAAAATGAAGTCTTTTAAACCAACCTAGATTTTGCCAACACAAAAATGTCACTCAGTTTTAATGGCCAAAAGAAAGGAGTAAACAATTTCAATACAAAACCCAACTACTCTATACCAGACTTTTTTTTTTTTTTTTTTTTTTTTTTTTTTTTTGAATCTGCTGCTTTTTCTTTCTTCTTCTCTCTCACTCACATGCACATGCTTACTTCCTCTCTTTCTTGATCATGTATTCATCATTTCCTAGGTATTCACCAATTCAGTTCAGTTATGTGCCATACATGATACACGCTTAAGCGATCATGTATCTTTCGCTGCATGACTGGCGAGACAAATTTTTTGCTGCAATAGGTTACCATTTCTTTCTGCAGTAGACCAGTTGCCATCCAAGGCTATAGAACTCGGTCTGTCCTGGTATTTACCAATAGCTTGGGTGGGGGAGAAGAAGAGGATTAATACCGTTCACTAATTACTTCACCTATATTATAGAATGAAAAAAAAAAATTCAGTTCTATTTGCAGACATTCATATATTATGTCACGTTATAGTCATCAGCAAAAGGGACAGTATAAGGTGTGAGCTACATGTTGGGGATGTCAAAATCAAGCAGGTACAGAAATTTAACTGTCTAGGTTGTTTAGTAACAGATGATGGAAAATGTTACATATAAATCTGAAGGTACATAAAAATAGCAAAATGTGACAGTGTATTAAAACATAAAATATTACTAGAGACAAAAAAAAATTTAATTATGTAATATCTAATCTTCTGTATAACAGTGAATGCTAGACAATTTCCTCACAGATGAATAGGTTTGAAGTGACATAACATGTTCTACTGATGAATACTAAAAAATACTAGTGGTTCTACTGGTGAATACTAAAAATACTATTGACAGAACAGGAGCAATAACGAAGACTTAAGGAAAATAGAACAACAGAAAATTATACTTACAATAAGAAGTGAAATTTCTAGGATACATGAGGAAAGAACCTAGATAATTTAACACTCATGGGACATATTGAAGGCAAGAGAAGCTGGGGTGAAGCAGGTTGCCTACTTAAAGAGTTTGTACAAATGAATAACAAAACAGGCACAAAGAGGGATAGTAAAGAGTCAAAAATAAAAATTAGAGCAATAAAAAACAGGAAGTTGTGAAGAGCCATGATTGCCTGCATCCTGAAAGGAATTGGCACATAAAAGAACTTCTTGGTTTATTTATACTAAAGCCATCTTATAATTGTTTGAGTGAGATGTCCAACTGACATCTCATTCTCTCTTTCTCTCTGATCTTCATGGGAATATGTGTTGCATGATTTTTTTTTTTTTAACCAGTATTATTTGCTTTAGTTGGAAATCCTATGAATATTCGGAAAATGAGCAACACATATTTTTCTGGGGATGAATGCTTTTTACTCATCTCCACCTACCAAAATGTATACTCATAACTTTATCTATACCTCATCCCCATTCTGGATAGATGCAGATCTTTCCAGCTTCCCAATGGTCACCTATACTGTATGTGAATATCTCAATTAAATACTGCACTTTGAGACACCCAAGTTTTGGGGGATTTTTGTTTTATTTTTACTTTCCTTGATCTTGGTGACACATTGTTCTCAAATAGTGAGATATACACCCTCATCTGTCTATGGCGTTAATTGTTCAGTGGTGTTACTCTACAATTCTATCAGTTTATGTATGCATTTAAAAAACAAAAAAAAAATAATAATGCATTTGACGTTCCACCTATCAATTTTCAGTGATTGCAAACCAAAAACATAATTATCTGTTAAAACCTCATTCACTGAACCCATTTCCAAATATAAACTGTTCAGTACCCCAACAATTTTAATCTCTGCCCTAATTTCTTTTCATATAGTTACTCTCCTGGATCCATAATCAATCATTGAAAGATACAATCTCCACCAATGATGTCATCAACAAGCAATCTTTTCCACTTGAATTTCTCTCTTTTCATGTATACGTGTCATGGCAGGGGATCACCTATCACTACTCCTAACCTGAAATTTGTATATAAGTTGCTTCAGAAATGATTTTATATCATTTGAATATTAATAGATGGCATTCAAGTATATTAAACATGGAAGATAAATGTAACAAGTGTTCTTTTTGATTCTGTCTTGGTTTTTGCATTATTAGGTTATGTACATAAAGGAAATAGAAGAGTTTGATAAAAATTGATAAATTGAAAAGCACATCATTTTATTTGTGTTGAATTGTCAGCTTTGAATATACAAAAAACATATTCCTGAAATTTTCAACATTTTATTCAAATTTTCTTTACATTTTTAATCACTTTTTCAACAATTCTCTTTTTTAAAAATTCTGTCATGTTATTTTCCTATTGTATATTTCCTATTTATATTGTTGTTATATTTACAAAACTCTGTACAATTTTGGTAAATGAAATCCCTATTGATTCTTATTGACTCATTATTTAATTATGGTTATATTCACCTAAACACTGTATATTTTGGAATAATACAGTTCATGCTCTGAGAATGAACTGGAAATTGCAACATTCTCCAGTGTATGCATTTTTATAGATTTCACTATTCCAAGGGAGGTTACTCGTGACTGGAAAGTTGAAATATACTTCTCAACATTTATTTTGTTGATGGCTTGCCAATCTGTCCAAAGTTCATATTATTTATGTACAGTAATTCCCAATTGTTTCAATCTTGTGTTTTTTAGATGAGTTATTACATTCCAGGCACGGTTCGGATTATTGATGTGATTTTCTTTGTTGTTTTATCACATTTCAGCTAATCTTTTCTGCAACCATTTCAGTATATTTTTACACTTTTTGGCATATAAGTTGACATCAATAGCTTCAGTGTAGTACTCCAGTTGAAGTTTCTACTTGCTGTATGTTGATCCTTGTCATTTGTTGTCAGTATTTTTTGTGACATTCTGAAGTATTTTTTTTTAAAGTGCATTGCTTGATGAAGACAATGTGCAGTGTATTGTATAATTTTTAAATCTGTTATTTATCATTTAATAGATTTGTCTAGACTATTTACCTCATAATTTATGTTTTTGCTGTTTATGTTCACATGGAGGAAGAAAGTGTGATTTTTATTTAGATTTTGAGTATTTCTGTTTTATTGTCAGCATATATATTCCGTGAAGTTTTCTAAATGGTATCCACTTTGACTGAAGGGGAATGAAAGATTAAATGTGTGGATGAGGGCTTTTGAGACCAAGTGACAACAAAAGTGGACATAGAGAGAATCTGGTTGCTGGTCTATATTAACAGTGATGGTTGGGATTAAGGGAGTTCATTCTGGTCCACTCTTTGTGGGAGACATTGTCCTTTGCATAGTTCTGATGCCACCTGTTCATATTGCTAGCCACTTATTAGGATGTGTAGATGGGCAGGGATTTGGTGGTATGTGGGGAAGAGGTGATCTATGAGACTGATATAGCAGAAGTTGTCCCAAATATCACATACCTACCTATATATATATATATATATATATATATATATATATATATATATATATAACTGTTCAGACCTAAATTACATTGAGGTTTGAATGATTGGGAATTTAACCCATGAAATAAATTTATTGCCACCAAATTATGGATCTTTAAAGATTCCTTATTATTATAATATTGCTCTGTTCTTACATTGAGCTCTTTTTAGATTCATATCTTCCTTGGTATTTTCCCTACTAAACATCATTGAAGATATATATATAATATATATATATAGTGTGTGTGTCTGTAAAAACTGATATAGATAAACATATCTGCAAAAACAATATTAAAGAAATAACTAAAGAAAAACTTATTTCTGCCAAAAATAATTTTTCCTGTTATCTTTACTATATATATTGTGTGTATGTGCAGTTTCTTTTAATTTTCTTATCTTCTATCAATAATCCATAGCTATAAATCATACTGCATCTTGAGATTTTACTTTACCTTTTGTATATGGCTTTATGTCCCTCAACTCTGACTTTAAAGCTATTGGTGCTTTCTCCCTGATATTCTTTTCTTCGTAGGATGATATGAATACAATCTTTTTTATCATTCACTTCTATTGTGAAGGATACACTTTTATAAAGAGGTTGTAAATAGTAGTTCTATTTATTTCTTTGCTTAGCAGGGAAAGGGATATTTTAAACTTACAAAAAGGTTTTCATTAATATAAAGAAAGTTAATGTTATAATTATGTTGCATATTTGATAATCTTAGGTTGCAATTATTTTAGTTTTTTTTTTTTTTTTTACAGAACTTTACTCTAAAGCTTATTTCATGTACATACCTAGAGACTACTTGTAATTCCACTATATCAAGGTTGGGAAAATATTTATTTTTTTTTTTATGGGGGTACATATTGTTTTTGTTCTTTGTTTCTGCTTTGAATTGATTAGCATTTTAGGCAACATGGAACCAAAAAATACCTTTTTTTATGGACTTTAAAAATAAGTTTCTGCTCTGGTGGGATAAATAAAATCATCAAGTAGATCAGTTTTCCCACCCTTGCTCTATATTAATATATAATTATTTAAAGTTTGTTATATTTATGAGTGGAAACATGCCCAATATCTGGGTTAGTGTATGTAGATATAAACAGTGGGAACAGAAACCAACACTGCATGGTGACTGTCAGTTTCGCATATTAAATTATCATTAGGCTGATGGTAGGATTATTGCTTCAAAATATATATTGGATATAAAGCTATCCAATACCAAACTGGAAGCCCTCAGTTTGCATTTAAAATTCACTATCGTGATTCATAAAGAAGATTTAGTTGATACAATAGTTAAAAATCATAGACATGATGACACAAAATTCACTAAAGACTTCATTCTAGGAATAATCACTGGCAACCTAGAAACCAGCAATGAAAAAAACTTTACCAGAGAGACACTTAAATGAAAACAAATGGGGTATATATATATATATATATATATATATATATATATATATATATATATATATATATATATATATATTATAATAATAGTATTTTTGCTCTATTTTGTATTGAGAACTTTTTTAAAAAGTAAATGCTATGAACTGGATTTTTACTCCACCTGTTCTCTTATTTGGAGATATATATTTAATATAAAATATTAATAATAAATATACTTTTTTTTTTTTCCTTACTGATAGCACAACTCCTCTGAGCTTTATGCACAATGCAATTGTTAGATGCTGTTTGAAAATTTTTGGATCAACACATGACCATTAAATTGTGCATGAAACTCAGTTATGCTATTGGTTATCAAAAAATGTATATTTATTATTAATATAAATTATAACTCTGTTATTATACATCGAGCACTATTTTATTAGCACCAGCACTCAATATGTGATACTCCTCATCAATACTCTTTATTACTATTATTTGTTTTTGTTTGCAGCTATTATAATCTCAGGCAAAAATATTGAGATTCTGTCAATTTTGTGGCATTATTTCAAATGAGGCTTCAAAGCTACAGAAAAATTTACAAAATGGAAGGAAAGTAAACAATTTCTGACCTTATTGCACAAGACTGGTTTAAGCATTTTAAAGATGCTCACTCATCATCTCTTGAAATAAAGACTAGAAGTGAACAATCATCAGTTTTGATGTTCTAAATCACAAGTTAATGGTATAATAATATTAATAGTATAGTTGCATTACAGATGATCTTTACATGTGTACATGAAATAAGTTTAATAGTAATATTAACCTTTTCCTAATAAAGAAACCTTCAAAACCTTTGGAATAAAGGTTTGTAAAAATGAAAACACTTTTTATATACACTAATAAATATTGTCAGAGGTCAAAATTAATATTGTCAAACACTGAAAAGGATAATTATATATGACAGCAAATTCTTTTGTTCCTTCCTACAGATGATATCCCCAAAATTTATATGATGCAAAGGCATTAAATCTATTTGACTACTGGTGTAAATCTGTGTTGCTATTATTATTTCTCTTAACTGTTCCTTTATCAAAATCTTGTAGATTTTAACCAAAAAGATACATCCAAGACTATAAGTATCTTCATCTTGGTTGCTATAGTTATAATATTTCAGCTGTTGCTCATTTAGTCCTTCTTCAGGTATCTTTCATATTTGGTGACATTCTTTGAACTGAGTTCTTTGTTTAATTCACCAGTGTATATTTTTCTCATTCTACTGTCCGTGCCAGAGAATCTCTCACATTTATTTTGTCTTTTTCTTGCAATTTCTACTCATTGAATCACAATAAATGAAATTTCACTGCTTGACTCAAGGATTGAACTTGCAGCCATCAAGTAACTACAAATGCTTAACCAATGCTTAGATTTATAATCGTGTATATCTCAAATACAATTTTGGTTTTAGTTTAAATTCCTGAATTAGTACTATTATTCAGTGATTTGGATTAAGTAGATGCAGTCACATGATGGTTGCAATTTCAATCTCAGGGTCAGGCAATGAAATTCATATATTCTGTATTGGTAGATTGAACAATAAAAATGACATCACAAATACAAAATAACGGATATGGGAGATTTTCTAGCATGGACAGCAGAATGAGAAAAATCTACATTTGTGGCTTGAACAGAGAGAAGGTTTGTTTTGAAATTGAGAAGATTCATGAATATGATTGAAAGTTGGAAAGTATAATGTTGTTATGATTATAACAACCAAGATAATAGTTCAAGAAAATCACTGAATAATCGTAATAATTCAGAAATTTAAACTAAAATCCAAAATTGTATTCATGATATTCATGATTGTTACTGTATATTTGTTAACATTTCATAAGGGTGACATTTATAATGTATTAATTCATTACATTAAATATTAATCATTAATATCAATTGTTTATCCTTAATAAGAAGACATAGACATAGGTATATTGTTTTAAAAACAACTAGAAACCTTATAATGCAGGAAGAAATGGATGAGACCGCATCATTTCAAATAGGACAGCTTGTTTTAACATACACTTAATTGTGTGAAATTGAAAATTTTTAAAACCTTTTGCTTGAGGAATGAAATGAATGAATAAACAGAAAGAAAAGCTTATTTCTCAAATTCAGTTTAACCTTTTTTTCTTTTTCTTTTTTTTTTTTTTTAACAATTTTAAGTCTTTTTATTTTACTTTTTATTTTTTTCTCATTTGTATGCATGAAATATTTCATTGACAAAATATGACCCAGATATTACATGAGAAAATCTTTTTTTTTTTTCTGCATATCCTAACAATATGCAATTGGAAGTGTACAACATTTATAATTAAAGAAAAAATTTTGGTTTTAATCTTGATTTTAAAAAAAAAAAAAAAAAAAATCTCATTATATTCATATTCATGCCTCAAATAGTTTCATAAAAAAATTTGATAAGTAAACTTTTTTAATTATAAAGCTATTTTTTTTCTTATAGCATTGATTTCATAACAGTTTAAGTATTTTTTTTTGCCATCAACTTATGTAATAAAATTTGTATTGAAGAAACTTGATTTTTTTTTGCCATTTCTCTAGATTTTAATATGGATTCTCATCAGCTAAGTTAAGTCTTTGTTTCAAATATTTATTTTAGCAGTTTGAAACATTTGCCTCTAGAAAATACTTTTGTTTTAATAAGGATAAAAAAAAATTCATTAAATTGATGCATATGACTCAGGAATTTGTTTTGTTTTTTTTTGTTTTTTTAAAGATTGACAATTTAATCACAAAAACAATTGTTTTTTTTTGTTTTTTTTGTTTTTAGTAGGAGGACATTGATTTTGAAAAAAGAATGTTTATTATTACAAAGTAATTTTTTCTTGATTCAGAATTTTAGCAAAAAATTTATTTTGTTAAAAGGAATGATATGTTATGCATTAAATCTTTTATAAAAAAATCTTATTTTAAACATGTTTTAGAAATTAAATATGCCTAAACTTTCTACCCAAATTGCATCTAAGATGAATTTCTCTTAAGTGGCAGTGTTCTCATTTAATATCTAAGTCACATTAAAAAAAAAAATAAAAAGCATCTTTTATTTCAGATTTTATGGCTAATAAGTCACTGTCAAACATTTTCTATCAAACAAGGAATTCTTTGTTTTTCAGACATGTTTTATAAACAGATGTAAATGTAGTTCAATAATTATTTATTTCTGGGTCAGTAGATGAATTACTGTAGTTATAAAATATATCTTCAAATGACAGTTTTTGTTTACTTCAAAATCTTTTTGGCTTTTTTTTTTTTAATACAGGTATCCCTCACTTTGAAAATTTTGACATCATTTTGTTTTTTTTTTTAAAAAATACAGAATATCTACACTAGTATGTTTCCCTTGCTTTCCAAAATAGGCTAAAGAAGCAGTTACTATTAATCTATATAGGATATAATCTTGAGCATTCCCAGATACAAAAATAATCTACCAAATCTCCAAAGTATGCTTTTTCTGTGTCTGCCTTTTTCATTGTCAATGGTCAAGGTTTGTCATCTGTTGTGACTAATGTGAAAGGCTGGAACTGCTAAGCCTTACACATTTTTCTATTATACACTTCCTTGTAGTTACTCAAAAACTCCTGTAAACTAGCATTAACCCTTAACCTCCTGGCATCAATTTAAGCCAAAGCCTTCTTTTTTTTTTCCTATATATTGTGACAATTTTTCTTAAAGTTAATTATTTCTTGATTTTAGAAGAAAACTTGGAAAATTTCCAACATACTTCAGTGAAATGTTCATTTTACTAAATTATAGTTTATAATTTTAGTTTGGACATATGGAAAAAGGAGGTGTCAGTTTAAACTGACTCCAGGAGGATATGCGTGTTGCTCTTTGAAAATTAAAGCAATACTTATCTATAATCATTGAAGTGCTCTCATTCATTGCAAAAAATCTCACAAGGTTATATTTTGGGTCTGGGAGCACTCAATTTTTTTTTTTTTTTCATATAAACTAATTAATGATCTTTATTCTTATATCATTTTGGATTATAAAAGAAATTTTTTCAGATAGCAGGGGAAACCTTTAATGTTAAGAATTAGATTTAAATTTTTTTTAAATTTTTTGTGATCTATATTCATTTCATATCTCTCTTTCTCTCTCTCAGCTACACATTTTTTAAAACCTACTCCCACTCCCCCTTGTTGCTGTACCCAGCCCAATTTTAGGATACAATAATCTTGGGTTTATGATTTATTTAAACAGGTTGTCAAGCGATGGCACTTGGACTGTCATTGCTGCTCATGTACGTCACATTTGCATCGCTTGTTCAAGCATATTCCTCCATCTCAAACTTGTACAAACCAGTTAGAACTGGCCATTGAAAATGACCCTGACCAGTTCTTGCCGGTTTTGTTGGTAAGTATGAAACTGACCACCTGGAGCACATTTTTGACAGCGTTGCAACCATGTGCAGCCTGTGCTACAGTCTTGACGCTTTTAGTTTGATGTCGCCTGAATATTCTGTAAAGTCTGCCTATTGTCTGAACAACATTGGGAAGAAGGAAAATATGTAGAATTCAATACAAATTTTTCTTTTTTTTTTTTTTTTTCATTTACATTTATTGCTCGTCTCATTTTAAATTGGTTAAATTTGATTTAATATCAAATTTAAGAAATAAAGACTTTTTCTAGCACTTTTGTTAGAATCAAAATGACAGTTTTTTTTGTTTTTCTGTCAAGATTTTTGTATTTTTTTCTCTAACTAGCAACAAATAATTTAAAATTGTATCAAACAAGTTAATTGATTTTTGATGATTTTTTTTTAATCTAATTAAAATGGTTGTTTGTTTCTTCTTTTTTTCTTTTTTTTTTTTTTTTTTTTTTTTAAATTCATCCCATGTTCAGAAACTTCAATCTTAATATCTTATGCTTAGTATCAGTAAATCTGTTTTTCTTCCATTATACAAAATACTCGACTTCATCCTCAATTTTTATTCTCTATCTTTTATTAAAAATCTTTTTCTAACTGAAGCTTAATTTATCACTTCTTCATTAAAAATATATTAAATAAATATGTTAGACTAATCAAATCAGATTTGTTATACTGGATTAATATTTTTAATTTATTTTTTCAAAAATATTTGGCAATATTTTAGTGATTGGATAAAATTTAACCTTCTGTCTCTTAAAAAAAGAAAAACACATTGATGGAAAAATGGGGACTAAAATTATGACAGAATGCTGAAAACTTATGAGCCTGAATCACTTCCTAAAATCAGTATTCTAATGTTTGGTCACTGAAATACTGATTTTTGGAAATTTAATCTAATGATCAAAAAAATTACTTTTTCTATAGCAACTTGTTTACATAAAACCTATTAGGCATAGGTTTATTCTTTTTACATTCTTGTGAATAGCGTTGTGCTGACTTCTTAAAAACTCAATAATTCAGAAAATAAATCGGTAAATAATTTAAAATCCTGCTTTGAGAATTTTAATCTTGCATTGTTAAAATGTTTAGTCTTACCAATGTATTGTCTGCTGTATTTAGTGAATAAAAGTGAACTTTTTTTATGGAGTAAATTGAGTGGGAGATTGAGTTGATTTTGTTAAAATTTGTATGATTTGATCTATGATTTATATTCACCACTGAGAGTCTATATCTGACATGGTTATTTAAAAACATGTTCATCTTCATGGGTAAACGTTTTTTGGTAAAGCACTAAACTAGTGGGGGGTTTCTGGAAAAGAAAAGAAAAACAGTTAACTTATTCCTGTCAAATTTGACAATATATGTAACAGCTTTATAATGTTACTACAGTCTTTGAGGTAAGTAGTTATTGGAAAGTGATTTTCCTTAGTGTTAAAATAATACGTCTTGTTTAAAATAAATGCTTTTCATCATTCGTCTATAGAATTATGCACAGGCCTTGTCTTGACCCGACAGTAGATGCTTAGAATTTTTACAGTCTGACACAAGGCTATAATAGTGAAGTACTCAGTAACACTGTCTGCACTAGCAAATGGTCAAAAAGATGAACTTGGTAGACCGTGGCCCAACAATAGGTTTTCTTTATAATGACACCCACAACTTATTTTATTAGAATACACTGCCAAATTATTCTCATATCACAGCTGTTTGAGGGTTTCTATAGCCCCTCTAAACTTAAAGTCAATTCAGGTTTGCTATGGTAAAAATTTTCTATCCCAAGTAAAAATCATCACAAAAATGGCAAATCATTTTGTCACCGCTTTTTTTCTCTGAAAAAAATGGATTTTTATACTTTTATAGGAGTAAAATATGACTGTTTTGTCATCATCCGAACAAAATATCAAGGAAACTTTTGATCTGAACCCTATGAAACTAGGTATTTTCTGAAAGCAAACAATATATTCTTTCATTTAAAAGTAAAATTGGTGTAAATGATTCAAAAATTTTTTTCAGGGAGTAAAACGTGAAAAAATAGTGAAAATTTTGCATTTTTTTCTAGTTCTAAAAATCAGAGAGCCTAAATCATAAACTATTTCATGCATAAAATTGAGAGTTTGACAGAAAACAACATTCCTGGGGGGGGGGGGTCAAAATGCAACAAAGTCTGTTGGTAACTTTCAATTATATAGCTGCTAGAGTTTAAAAGAAATAGACACCCAGCCAAGGAAATCTTTAGTAAAAGGTGAAAGATTTATCCACAATTCCTGACCACTGGAACCCAGTTTATAGTAGCAATAAGGAAAATTAAACCAAATTGACTTTGACATGTCTGGGTCAAAGGCCAGCCAGCCAGTGATAAATGTTGAACAAGCAGTCATCAGCTTGTAAATCCCACCACTTACAAGATAAGAGCAAAGAGTGAAAAAAAAAGAGAGGGAATATTGGTTTTTTAAAAAAAAAAATAAAAGGGAGGGGCTTGATATGGGTTATTTCTTTTCAAACCTATATTTGAACAATGGCTTGATGTGTTTTGTTTTTTAACACCTCTTGACCTGGGTGATGACAACAACACTTAACAGCCGACATTGTTTTTTTTCGCTGCATGTCTTTTGTATTTCTCATTGTCGGGTCATATAGCAATTCCTTTTATTCAATGACATTCACACCAACTTAAAGAGAAAGGATTGAAGTGAAAAAAATATTTTTTCATAAAAAAAGGTGATTTTTCTCAGAAAATTGGCCATAATTTTTTATTTCTAAACCCCGAGTGACATTTTTCAGTTAAATCAAAGATTAATTACCAGTGAATGATTCCATGTGCAAACAATAGACGTCTGGATCCTATAATATGGCCCAAAAACATCTAGAAGATTGATTGAAAACTTGTTGCACATAATTGTTTTCCAGTCAGTTTCCATTATTTGATCTTGATGTTGTCATTTTCAGACAGCCAAGTCATCAAGGATTCAGGAAAACAGTTTGGCACAGGTTTGCTTTGAGAACTTTGCATTCTATGAGGGGTTTAAAATGTTACTGACAAATGGGATTTTTCACCGAATATTTTGTTCAAGTGCTGTGTTGGATCTACCTATAAAACAAAAACAAGCATTTTAAACAGCTGTGATATATTGACTATTTGACTATAGAAATAAATAAAATTATTATAAATATAAACAAAAAGATACTCATACTTAAAAATCAGAAAGAGGTAATTGAAATTACTAGGACACATAAAGGTGTTGATATGGCAGCTCAATTCCACAATGAAATAAACAAATCACAAGTCCAAACTCTAAGATCCAGGGACAGAAAGAAATGTCAAATCCTAATATACGTAAACAGTCAGAAATCCGACACACAAGAAAAATAAAACAACTTTCCAATTTGAGAACACCAATCACTTTTAACGAGAGAACAATTTTTTCAGTGGTTGACAGTTGGGAGAGGACACACAATATTAGCATATCTGAGATGCATTTATGGCAACACCTGCAACTGACTTGTTTCTATTTTGGTTATTTTGTCCGGCATATCATACAAAACATGTGCCTTTTTTCTCAGTAAATGACTTTCTCTTTCATCAAAGAGGACTTAGAAAACTTGACACTCACAAAGCATAGCGAAGATAAAGCGGACAGGGGGAGGCAACTGGCTACCAGCCACCTACTAGATGAGTGTATGTGAAAAGGATAGTGGGAGGGATGGTAAAAAAGACAAATATTGCTAAGGGCTACAAAAAAATAGGAAGTTGTGAAAAGCTATGATTGCCCATGTCTTGAAGAGACATGGTATGTAGAAGATTATAACTGAAACCAATATTTACGATATTGTTGCACTGTTACTACTACTACTATTACTATTATTATTAGTTTTGTAATGTTATTGGAAAGACCCTCTCTGTTTCATATTGATAGAATTAAAATCATTAAACTCTGACAAATTACTCTTCTTTTCCAGCAAACCATTTAGTGGTATAATTATGAGTGAAATTCTTTGTCAGACAAGAAAATAAAGAAGGGAAATATTTGAGTAGATATATAAACTGTTTTTGATAATGAGCGTTATCTCAACTAAAAATGACAGAAGAATTTATATATGAGGGTCAGCTGGAAAGTTCATAGGCTGACCAAGATATAAATGTAAGTAGACACATCCGTTGGTAGACTAAAAGACCTGCAAGAATATCAGAATACAACCGCTGATATTCTTGCATGCATGTCTTTTAGAATATAGAGAAAATTTGTATTCTGGTATACTTGCAGTCTCCTAACTGGTGTATCTACTTATATACAGAAATGTATTGAAAGTGCTTTATTCACTAGCTTATCCACAATAAATTTGTGTCCAGGTTCTTGGAATGTTTCACCCTTGTATACACCCTCTTCCTATGATCAAAATATAGTATCTGTGAATCCTATGAAAAGTTACACACATTGCATTTCATATAATATATATGTATATGTATGTATACATACACTTTATTTTATATGAACTATGTTAAGAAAATTTGTCCTCAGTGAATTTGAACCTTTTGCTTCTTGCTGATTAATATTGGACTTTAATTTTGAAGACTGTAATATTAATCTTTTTAGTTTCTAATATAGATAACACAAACACACATAATGATAAGGAACTGAAAAGTTCTTGGACCAACCAAGAAGCCTTTCCAAAGAAATTTGGTTTTGTTAGCCATTAAGCTACTCTTAGAAATGTAGGCTTATGACGATATCATATTGAAACCACCGGTTCTTGTATGATCACTGGTTAAGCAACTTCGAGTCATTACCCAGATGAGTGACTGCTTGGGAATGCCAGGTGTTGTAAGCTTGAATGTGCAGGTGATATAATGAATAATGGCTCAGAATTGAAGATTAGAGGGCCAAGTTCCAATTCCGGTCTGGTTCATTATATTCACTTACTTGCAAATACCCTAACGAAAGGTATGAATCCACCTCTTTTCCCCCAGCTATGACTTAATTAGTAACACATGTATCATTAAATCATTATCATCTCCAAAAAATTGTTACAATGTAAAAATATATTTTGGGTTTAAATAACCTGTAAAAGGTTGATAAGTAATAAAAAAACAAATCAATAAAACCTAGAAATGTAATCTTGTGTTAGGGTTGCCCTCTCTCCACTAAAAATTAACTTGGTATAGTCAATCATGCTTGAAAAAACTTATTTTTAAATATTGTTAGGTGCCAAACCAAAAAACAATTTTTCTTTCTTCACTGTGCTTCCATACATATATAGCATGACTATTTTCATTTTCTCTTTGCATGCGAAAAGACATCATTGGTTTATTCTTTATGGAAAGTTAAGTATCATGTGACATACTCACACCCCCACCCTGTATTTTTTTTAGTTTTTTTTTTAGTTTTTTCATTCAGTAGATGACACATATTTCATACTTTTGCCTTGGATTTTATACATTTATCATGCTGTAAAATTTGAAACCACCCTTATCTTTAAATACAACTATTTCTTCTTGGCCAATTGATGTTTGAATAAAGCTTATACATTTTTAAATAAGCATTTGAAATTTATAATATCAGTTAACTTTTATTCTTATGTAAAAGATGCAAATAATTGAATCATAATTTTTCCTTTTACTCTCATATTTTTAAATTTCAGTCTTAGTAAAATTTCACTTGGTAGCTTTAAGTTTTCAATGAAGATAATTTTGCATTAATTTGCTATTAAAATCTAATTTGATTTCTTTTTAATATAAATTCTTTGGTAAAATTTAATATGCTATGAATCTTGTCCATTTAATAATTTTCACATTCAAAATATAGAATCATGCTGATAACAAAAATTAAAATTTATATACTTTTGAAATATTTAACAGGAAATTTTTTTTTTTTTTTTTAAATCTCTGAAATTGGCTCTGTTAAGATATAAAAAATAATTCAGATAGTTACATTTAGTATTTTCAGTAAATTATGGTAGTAACTATGAAGTTCTTTTTTTCATTTTAATACAGGGTTTCCAGATTGAGTTAATTAGTAGTGAAAATTTGAAAACTGACATTTGAAAAACCAGTTAGTCACTTGTCACTGATATTCAATAATTAACTCATTATAATCTTATTTCTTTTAAAAAATCTCTGTATTTTTTGATCAGTAGCAAATAGTTATGATTCCTAGTATTTGACATAGTTATTAATTAAATAATAATTTGGTATCACAAGTCCCTTGCTAAAACCTTTCTCTGTAATTCTAGGTTAGTAGCAATTTATGATTAACATAGTCCTGCTAGTCAAAGATATAAACAGTGTAATTGTTAGGACTTGGGGTAGTCTTGTTTTTATTTATTTATTTTTTCTATGGCCACATCATGTTGAAACACTAGCTTCCATACAATAACCAAAGTTAAACAGTGTTGAACCAGGCCAGTACTTTGATGGGTGACCATTTGGTAATACCATGTGCTGTAAGCTTGGATGTGCAGGTAGTGTAATGGATAATGAATGGCTCAAGTTGTTAATCAGAGAGCAGAGTTCCAATTCCAGTTGGGTTTGTTATATTCATATACGTGCAAATACTCTTAGGAAAGGCATGAATCCACCTCTTCTCTCCTTAGTTATGGATTAATTAGTAAGATTTGTATCACTAAACCATTATTTAAAAAAAAAATCTAACAATCTAAAAATATTTTCTGGCTTTAAATAACCTGCAAATAGTTGATAAGCTGTAGAAAATAATCCAATTTTTTTTCTTCTCATGAGGAATCCCAATAAGTCTAACCTATTTTAAAATGTGGTTTTAGTAATGTTGGGTTATTTTTGAAAGCCCTGTCTTAATAGCAAGCATTATGCCAATTCTGACATTTAAAAAGAAGAATGTGACTAACAACCATATCATATTAAAATATTGGTTCCCATACAATCACTGAAGTTAAGCAACATCAAGTCAGTACCTAGATGTGTGACCACTTGAGAATACCAGATGCTTTAAGCTTCAATATGCAGGTGGTGTAATGGATAATGGCTCAGAATTGTTAATCAGACAGCCTAGTTCCAATTCACATTAGGTTTGTTATATTCACTTACATGCAAATACCCTTGGGAAAGGTATGCATCCACTTCTTCCAGCTATGGATTAATTAGTAATAATTATATCAAAAAACCATTATCTTCAAAATAAAATTGCATATAAAATATTTTAAATTTTGACATTAAATAACCCATAGGGGTTGATATGCCGCTAAAAAAAATATAATAATATTTGGAAGAGAAAATTAAAGTGTATTATTGTTTATCTACAATAAATAAAGAGTGTTCCAATAACTTGGACTGATTTTAAATGTGAATTAAGTTTAAGTGTCTAATGATTTTTTTTTTTTTTTTTTTTTTCAGATTTAACAACTTAAGTCTTTGGCAATTTCAACCATGGAAAGATTAACAATCAAACATGTTAAAATTTCAAGAGTGCAATTGGAAAAATTGTTTGTAAATTCAAACAAAACTCGGTTGGTGGCAGATGTGAAAACACCTTTGTTTACGCTGTTCAGCTGAAAACATTGCTGCAGTGCACGAGAATGTGGCCGAAAATTCAGACACTTCTATTCCTCATCATGCCCAGGAATTGAACCTCTCCACAACAACATGACATCATTTCCAATTGCACTCTTGGTTGGTCGATTATGTTGACCAAAAAGATTGCGAAATGCATTTCTGTTTGAATGTCCATTTTCATAATGGGCTTCAATAACTTTAACACATTGTTTGATTGTTAATCTTTCCATGGTTGAAATTGCTAAAGACTTAAGTTGTTAAATCTGAAAGAAAAAGAAAAAAATCATTAGACACTTAAACTTAATTCACATTTAAAATCGATCCAAGTTATTGGAATACCCTTTAAAAATTTGATTAAAAAAATTAATTCTACTTACATTTATTTAGAATTTTTACCTGTTAACAATTAACTGTTGCTATGAGAATAATATTTAGCTTTTAAATTAGTTGTATTTCTTTTTATATATCATCAAATACGGTTTATAAGAAGCATTTTTATTTAGCTAACAACATATTATTGCAGTTTTTATTTTTATTTTTTTCTTATCAATTCTTAATATTAAATTAGAAATAAAACCCTCTATTTTAAATTTGTCATCAGGTTAGAATTTAGTCTTTTCTACAACTTTAACAAAATCTTTCTACCAGTATAGCTAACTTTTTTTCGAAATGCCATTGGTTATTGAAAATAAATTCATTCGTTTGTTATTATAAATATTGATAAAACTTCATTTTTGAACCATACAGTGTGAATGAAATTTAACTTTTAAGAAATTCTATTTTACTTCTAGAATATACACAAAGATTTTAAACATTAAAAATGTTTTCAAATTAGTTTAGTAAATACTAAAGATAATTTGATATTGTCTTTAAATTGTAATTATGTGAATTATTACAGCTTTACTTCAAAGATACATTTGAAATTCTGACTTCCAAATAATCAAAAATAATTTTAATGTAAAAGTTTCCATGTACATTTTGATTAATTTATAAGAAATCATTTGTCACTTTTATCTTAACAATCACAAAATACAACCATTAAATAATATTTCAGCTTTTTAATTAAAAGGAAGGAATTAATCATGAATATCATACATTTTAAAGTAAGAAAATTTGAGTTTTTTTATTTGTGTATGATAATTTGGGCTTTTTTTTTTTTTCTTAAGTTTTTTCCCTTCATTTTTAAATACTCTTCACAAATCATTCTACATTTCATAACAATATATTTTGCTTTTTTCAAGTACATTTCTTTTAAGTACTAAAAATTAGCTTGTTTTTTTTGTTTGTTTTTTGCTTTATATTAGTTTTTATATCATATTTTTGTTGCATAAAATGAAAGAAAAACTAGTAAAAAAAAAAATCAGTGAAAACTAACTTTGGTACATAGTAAATATTAAGATATTTGTGTATATAAAAGTAATGGCAGAAGCTTTACTTTGAGCCACATATTAAATCATTAGGTGTATTTACTCTATTTTCCAAATTTTTATGGCTTTAATTTGCTAAAATAGTTTATACCATTTAATTAACTTTTTTTAACTTTTAAAAAAGTTTTTTTTGTTTTTTTATAGCTTAAACAAAATTTATTTATCTGAAATAAATTTTAATTATTCAGCAGAGATTATTATTTTGCTTGGAAATTTAAAAATATTAATGTATTCAAAATTAGCTTTCCAGTTGCAATATGGAAAAGTGAAATCTTATTATTTATGGTTGCGATTGAAGTATTAATCTAAATTGATTATTTTTCTCCTTTTCTTTTTTTGTTCATGGTCTGCAAAATAATGCAAATTTATAAATATGATTACTAAGTCAAACATTTTTGTGAGCTTTTTCTTATTAAATATAAAAAAAATATGATTTTAAATCTATAAGCATCAGTGACTGGCTGATGTACCTTCTGCCATTTTTTTACAATCTTTAGTCTACATAAAAATATTAACAACTTCAAAATTTTAAGTCATCTTGAGCTAAATAGGTATAGTAATTAAAAGTTTTTTTTTCTTTACTTAAAATTATTTAATTAGTTTAATAAACTATTGTTCTTATTTCTTGTATTGACTTATTTCTTACTCTGTTAAAGTACAAATGCTTTAATGTTGCTAAATTGAAATACTTTGAAATGTCTGTAATTAAAACGAGTACCTTTTATGATTATTTCTTTAAGTAAACCTGTTGATTTAATTTGAAATCAATGTCTTTATGTACCTCACAGTTGTTGTAAATTTCTTTCAATGTTATGTTTGAATATAAATTTGATACCTTACAAAAAATAAAATCAAAATATTGAATATGTCTCTAAAAGCAGCCATCCCCCAACATTCACTGTATGAGGTAACCATCTTAATTATGTGTATTCTATTTGTGGTGTAACATAAATTATCAGTTATGATAATTGTTAATGATTAGATATCAAAATAGTTAATCCAATATTAAATTAATGTGGATACTAAATGTTTGTAAATTTGTAAACTAGTTGTCTAAAAAGGATCTTTTTCACCGATCATCTATAAGTTGCTTCACTTTTATTTGTAAGATGATAATTCTCAAGTCTGGTTTGTTACTTTTGTCAGTAAAATATTTGTTTTCATAACTGCAATGTTAAACTATTGAGGTCAAATGTTTCTTTTCCTTCCAAAGTATCATATTTGATGGCATATCAAACACTCTTCTTACTCCCCCCCCCCAATATACCCTAGATCTCAAAGTTGTGATATCTGCCAGACTGATATTTACCTAGACATTGTAGACTATTATTGTACCTAAGTTTATCCTATAATACAGTAATATTAGATGTAAATGGGGGTGAGGTAATACCATCCACCCACCTCACAAAAAGCATGTAGAAAATTTTATTCATGTAAGAAGAAAAAAAAATATAGGTTTGATTATTTGTCTTATACATAATTGAAATAGACAAATTGTCTGGTAGATTTTTTTTTTTTTTTTTTTTTCAGTTACATTTAAAAAATACATAATCCTATTAAATGAATTTATTTTAATTTTAAAAATTTCTTATATAAACTGGTTATTGCTTCCTGAGAAATTATAGATCTTTTATATAAGAAAATTTTAAAAATATACATTTATACAATCGACATACAAATGAAACTTATTAATTTCCATTTTTATTTTGGTTTGTTGATAGATTAATTTTTAATTTTGTAGAAAGATTTTTTTTCATTTTCTGAGAAATGGGAATATGTGTTACCTTAGTTATTGTTGAATTGGAAATCATATTTAACATTTTAAAAATTTCTTGTTTATGTTCTAAAAAGTTAAATGTTGAGAAACAAAAAATAAATAAAACTTAATCTTGTTCAGAATATAAATTGGTATAGATATAGCAATAACAATTGTGTGCAAAAGTTTGCAACTATTTTATTTATAAAAAATAAATTCTACTGTATTCACTCTTTTCTTTATCAAAAAAAGGTGGCTGCAAACATTTGCACACGTCTAATAATTATTTTATTTAATTTTTTTTTTATATTTCTCTTTAATTGAAATTACTTTGAGGTTTCAGTTTTCTTTGTTTGTATTGAGTTCTACAATTATAGATATAGTGTTCATATGAAAAGCATGTACTTACCAATGTTGTTTTGTTTTCTATGTGTATTTTTGTCATGTTCTGGTTTTATTAGTCATCAAATTTTTGTTTGTTTCTGTTACAGATTGCAACCAAATTAATTTATATTGTAGTGCTTTTTTTAATACTAAGCTGATGACACAATAACTAAGGTAGTGGCAGTAGTAGTGACTGATGCCAATGATAACAATTTAAGGCAACAAGATACTAAGATGGCACTATTAATACTACTCTTATCTAGTAACTTGATAAGTTATTTTTATGTTTCTGAAGTATTTTTTCTGGTTTTTATATATAAATGGAAGAATAGTTCAATTTTAGGTTTTGAAACTGAAAAGTTTTGGTATATGTAGTGTGTTAGAGAAAATAAAAGATAGTATGTGATAGTCTTGGAGTTACCTAAAATGTTTTCATTACAAATGCAAAATCTGCACTGTCTTTAAATTAAATAATATAACAAATAAAAACATAGATTTGATTTGCAAAATGAATATTCATTCAAATATCTTTCAGATTAGATATACCTATTGGTTGTCTTTCTCTTCATATATAGACGTTTGGAATTGGGTTCTCTGCCCTTTGAAGAGCTCTCTAATCTCTTAGCAAAGTGGATCAAGACATGGTGTATAGACAGTACCTAAAAGCATTTATTTTATTCAAGAGTTCCTGCAATGTTTATTAGAATCTTTTAATTGCATTTATTCCATATATTTTCACACATTATCTCCATATTTATCCATTTTTGACCGATTTTATATTCTTTAGTCATCCATGTGTGTATACTGTAACTAGCAGTCTTAATTAACTAAGTATATACATATCTTAACAAAAATGCCACAGTTGCTTATACTTTCTGCTTTCTCATCTCCCTTACTAAGAAAACAATCACAATTTAACAATGTTTCTTTATACGTTTATCTTTATCGCCTCTTAACAAGAACATGACAATTTAACAAAATTCCAAGACTAGATGCCAGTGTTTTTGTGATGAAAGAAAAATATTTGTTTTTATCCAATAATTTGTTTCTTAATGAGATCATAACAATCAGGATTGTACTTTGTAAAACTGTCCTTTTTTTTATTGAGATGAAAAAAAGTACGAAGTAACTTAGAAAAAAAATACCAGAAGCAGTATTAACATAAGAAAGGTTGAAGAATATATTAACCAAAATCTACTAAAAGCAACTCTTGCCTAACTAGGAAACTCCTTCTGCAAACCAACCATACAAATGAAATGAATTAAACAAAATTCTTTCATCTGAAAACATTAAAATGGATTATAATTTTTTATTTTCCAAATTCTAATTATATGCAGATAATTTAACATTTATCTGTGCAGAAAGGGAATTTGGCATGTAGAGTTCTGTTTCAGTTGATTCTGTTTTGTTTACTTTATGCTTATGCTCTTGGAAAAGGCACAAATACATCTTTCTCCAGCTATGGCTTAAATAGCAGGGCAGACTACTGGCAGCCAATCTAGAAGAAAAAAATTAATTCAACCCTAAGGAGTGCTGTTTGGAGACTTTGTGGCATACTCTGTACCATTTTTTTTTGTTATCAGTTTTTCTTTCAAAAAGTATGGTTGGTTATAAACAAAGCTTCAGCACTAGATGGGTGACCACTTGAGAGTTCTAGATGCTGAATATGTAGGTGATGTAATAGATAATGGCTTGGAATTGTTAATTGGAGAGACAAGTTTTAATCCCCAGTCAGTTTCTAGCTTTAGATAAAATGAAAAAGGTTGATAAACTGTAAAAAATAAATCAACCTATCAATATTCATTTGAATGGTATTTTGCTATATAGTTTAAGAAAAGTTTTCGACAGGGAAGTTTTCTTAGGTTGGTAAATCTGATTTTGGAAGAGTGTTGCCTGAAAAATGTTGGTCCCATCTGTGTGTACATGTACAAAATCACTTCAAAACTAATTTATAAATGTGCAAATATACATTTAAACCAGAAAAGAACATTCTATAAATTGAATAAATTTTGTTTTATTCCTTTCGTCAACCTGTTATTGATAATTAATTATACATATCTATGATGGTTTTTAGGTGTTTTTGTTTCTATTTTTTTTTTTTAAATAATTTTTTAATTAATTTAGAAGATGACATGGGCATTAACATTAATATTTAGTATTTGAAACCAATTGTTTTGTATAAATATTGAACTAAAACCACAAATTTGTCTTGTTACAAAGCACAGCCATGTCATTCCTCCACCTCCTCCATCTCATTTTGGTTTTATTAAATTTTTTATTTGTTATCTTATGTTATCTTGAATAGAACATTTTTATAAAATTAAAAAAATCTAAACAATTACTAATTATGCCAGTTTGTGTCATTGGTAGATTGTAGTCTTACTAAATTCACTCTAGAAACAAATTTTACTAGCACCATATTGGTTTGTAGAAATGACAGCATGTTCTTTGCAAAGTTCATGCCTGTTCTGAAATCTTCATGTATATCCAACTATTAAATGATTCTATTCTTGTTTCATAAATTTTCTTGTATGTGATTTGATTGGCCTGGATTTGTAAATGGACACAATTATTGTCTCATTAACGTGTGTTGGATTTTAATAAGTTTTGTCTAATAGCTTTCTATTAAGTACAAGTAAAACAGGATCAGGATCAACCTGAAAAATCACTTGTTTAAGTAATCAGTATTTATTTAAAATATTATGAGTGTCAGTTACTAGATTTTTGTTTGTAAAGATTTTTTTTTTTTTTTTTTTTTGTCGGGGGGTTAGTCTCTAAAGAACTATGTTCAAAAACTGGAGTTACTACTGGCTGAAGAATTTATTCTTTATATGTATTCATTATTAACCTTTTTATTCCTTATGTTATTTCTGCTTTTTAATTCCATCCATCATTTCATTGTAGTCTTTTATTCAATTTGATTTTATTAATCCATTTTGTTTGTATATTTATAAATAAACAGGGAAAGTCAATTTATAATAATCTCAGATTGATTTGAATAAACACCAAACCTTAACAAAATCAGCTAAATCTCTTAACTCCACTCTCCAGAGTAACTCTTTCTTGTCTTATAGGTTTTTCAATAGAAAATTTAAAGATTTATGCAATTATATGCAAATTATATTAATTGCTTTCTAACTGTTGTGAAATTGGTTCTGGTAGTTAAGTCTTAATTTTAAACTTTGAATCTGCAATTGTATTTGATAGATAAGCTATTATTTCACTTACATTTTGGATTGTCTATTTGAATATATTTTACATTTTTTTTAAAGATGAGTTTTAGAACCTTAAATTTAGTAAATTTTTAATTCTTGAATACTCAAATTCATGCACTTTTTTTTTTCTTGCATGTATGCACAAAAATGTAAGGCATGTTTTCTCAGTTCACAAGTGTTTTAAACAGGTAATGTAAAGTTGGAGAGAAAGACGTGTTTTACAAATCTAAAATGGATGCTCATCTAAATTTCTGTGATTTATGTAGAAGAAAAAAAATAAAGTAAATACATTTAGAAAAAGGACCAAATGCTATTGGTTCATTTATGTGTATGTTGTTGGATGATAACAGTAAAAATAAAATGACTTTTTGGTAATGGTAATATTAGCTGTTTCCTTACAAGGAAACATTTGGCATTCATTGACTGAGCAGCCAGTACTGCTTTTGGTTAAAATCTATAAAATATTTCTTTTAAAAATAAAATTTCAGGAAAGTCCAGTAGCTGTTATCACTCTTTCCAGTATTGGTTGTAGTGATCTACCTCATTTAATGAGTGTAACACTTTCCATAGAAATATATATGGGAGAAAATGGGATCTTTTGCAAAATAACACACTTGATGTATTAGTTGCACACCATAATGAATTTGACCCTAATTTTGTTTTAAAAAAAAAAAATGCAACTTAAATTAAGAGAAAGCAATTTACTAAGACAAATATAGAAATTGCTTTATTCACTAGATCATCCACAGTAAATTTATGTCCAGCTTCTTAGAATATTTCACCTTTCTTGGTAAGTCTTATTATCCCAATATGGAATACTTAATAACAAAAGTTCAAAAAACAAACAAAAAGAAACTGGTTAGACTATATACCTAAACACATAATAAAAAGTTTATTTGAAAGTTTAAATAAAATTTCAGTGCCCCCCTCCCCTTCATGTAAATATGTAGTTACATAAACATTACTTTGATATGATGAAATACTAAAGGATGAAATATTTCACAAGAAAAACATTTTACACTTTATGATTAATTTTTTATTATATATATATATATATATATATATATATATATATATATATATATATATATATATATGTGTGTGTGTACGTACATATGTGTGTCCCAATAAAATATCTGTTAATAATACCAGTTGTTAATTTCTGTAAATAATTTTAATTTGTTGTAAGATAATAATACTGTTGGGACATTTTTGTTCTACTCTTAAAAAAGATTACTCTTTATTTAAAAACATATTGGATCTAAAGATCTTATTCAGGGTCACATAGACTCCTAAAAATATTTATTTTACAAAAGTTGGATATAAAAGGTTACAGTAAATAGTATTGTTTAAAGAAACCGAAATATGTTCTGAAATATTTTCTGATCTTGTAGTATCATCTCCAGCTATAGGTTAAATAGATGGACAGACTGGGTCCCTATAGCTTTGGTTGGCAACTAGTCTGTTGCAGAAAGTAGCAACAGATTTCTTCAGCCAAGTCAATCATGAATTACAAAGAGACCTGATCACTCAAGCATGTATCTAAGGGAGGAAAATTATTGAAAAGAAGTTATTTTAGAATTATTGTACATTATTTTCTTGCATACAGATATGTGTTTTGTGAAAAGCATCTTTCACTTGATATAAAATATGTAGCTCTCAACATAAAATAAGATACATATAAAATATTGTATACAAAGCATGATTTATTTGAAGCATGTTCCATATCATTTTAAAACTATCCTTTATACACACACACACATATATATATATATATATATATATATATATATATATATTGTTTTGTTCTGAATGATCAAATCTGTTTTCTTTTCAAAAACAAGGTAAGTATCTATCTATATATGAGATATATCTCACAAGGGATATGTAAGCAGCAAGTACTCATCTAAACAAATTTAATTAAAAAGAACTAACAAGATCTGTCTGTTTATTTTTTTTTTTTTAATGTATTTTTGCAATAACAGGTTGAGTATTGTGCTCATTGTTGTGGATAAAATGTCCAAAATTCATATTCTATTGTTTTGTTCAAGTACTTTGCAAGATAATGTGGTGCATGATGTAAGTATTGCAAATTGACCTGTCAACTCTTGAAACTCGGTGCAATCTGTGCACACATTGACCAGCACATGATCAATGACCAAAATGCAACTATCAACATAAGACAAATATTAGTGGATAATATCAAAATACTCTACGATGCAAGGAAAGACTCAAAAACCTAGACACTATTATTATACAAAATAAACAGCCCACATTAAATATCATTTACTACAGGAGACTGTCTTGAAGTGCATATTATATATTTAATGTGTGCATATATTATATTAGTATAAGAAAAATACTAATAAAATAAGTAAATCACATTCTTTTTGTACAGCCTCATTCCCAATAACCTTTACACCTAACATCACGTTAGATTTTCAAAGCTCTATCTTTCCAAAGAATGACAGGATATAGACAAAGGAATTCTAACTACCACTGAGACACCACATTGGTTCTTGAAAATGACATGACTGAAAGTACTTGAACAAAACAATAAGACGATATGAACTTCAGACAGTTTATCTACAATTTTGAACCCAATGCTCAACCCCTTATTCAAAAATTGGAAACATATAATAAAAAATTAAACAGACAGAACTTGTCAGTTCCTTTTAATCAAACTTGTTTGGAGATATATCAGAAAGAGGTAATTATGAAAAGAATTAGCATTGTTAACATAATTAATGGCGAAATTTCTTTGCTAAAAGACTTATTCATAATTCATTGAATAACATGATCCTTATGTTTAAATTGTTGTCAGATAGATTTGATGTAACTAGGTTGAATATTTTTGAAAATTTCACATTTTCATCCTCAGGGCATAATTTATTTTTTTTTACATTCAGGTAAACATCTCAAGGACAATCACATTAGATATTTCAAATACTTTTGACAACTTTTTGAGAGTTGCTGCATAAGCTCTCTAGTTATGGAATCACTGGAAGAATTTTTTCTATTATCAAGTCCTTCCTAATGGGTAGGTCCCTGGAGGGTAGTAGCAAACAGCTAGTCCCCCAAGGCTGAAGCAATCAATGCTTGCTTCTCAGTCTAACTCTCTTTCTACTTTACATAAATGATCTGCCTAAGAGTATATATTTTGTGAATATCTATGCTAATAATACAACAGCATATGGGTGCACCTCCAAAACTCTTGATGAACAGTCTAGCAGCTGATCTTTCCTCTGATTGAGCTGTAACAGCTCAGTGAGGTGAAAAAACTGGCTGGTCACATTCAATGCCTTGAAAACCAAACTTGTGAAGTTCCATCATCACTGAGCAAACCCTGTCTTTTTCGTCTGTCATGATGAACACGTGAGGACTCGTACCTTGAGCACCTATTGGGACTTAAGCTCAAACCAGACCTCAAGTAGAACTTGTACATACAATCCATCACTAAAGTTGTTGGAACAATGGTCAGTTCTCTGTAGCACTCCAGTAAGTACCAGACTCCTGCTATCTTCTACCTTTACAAGAGCCAGATCAGGCCTAAAATGGAGTACTGCTGCCATATATGGGCACGAGCTGCCCAGTTTTCCTTTTCCAATCTCTATAGTTCAAAAGCATCTCTACATCCTTGTGGGTGATGAATTATTTTCCACCCTACAACCCAAGTCTCTTACTACTCTAATTCTGTGGAAAGTGTTCAGACAAGCAACATTTGTTAGTTCCACCAATTCTGACATTCGCAGCTAAGACCCCCACCCCACGCGATGCACATTGTAGTGAACCATCCTCATTCCTTTCATATTCCATTGGTGAGATGTAAGTTCCATTTGAGCGGGTTCTTCCTATGAACCACTGCTTTGTAGAACCAACTTCCAAGAGGTTGCTTCCCCAGTCATTAGTTTTAGCCTGTTCAAGTTTAGGGTAAACTGTTATCTTCCACATATATGCACATGAACTGTGTCTCTTCCTGTGTAACCCTCTAACTTCTTTCATGTCATATAATCTTGCTATAATTCACCAAAGCCTTACAGCCGTATCATGTTGAAACATTGGCTCCCATACAAATACCAAGTGCTATAGCTTGGATGTGCAAGTGGTGTAATGGATAATGATTTGGAATTCTTAATTGGAGTCATGTTCCAATTCTCTTTGGGTTTGTTGTATTCACTTATGCGCAAATATCCTTGGGAAAGATATGAATCTATCTCCTCTCCCTCCAACTATGGGTTAATTAGTAAGACTTGAATCACTAAACCATTATTATCTCAAAAATAAATTCTCAGAATATAAAACTATTTTCTGGCTTTAAATAACCTGCAAATAATTGATAATCCCTAGGAAACAAATCAATTATCTTTTTTTTTTTATTTTTTTTTTGTCTGTCTCCTATCATTAGGTAACTCAAAGATGGGTTATAGCCACCAAGTTTTCTTATATTTTTTGTCTGTCTGCCCATCATTAGGTAACTCAAGGATGACTACAGTTTAGCCACTAATTTTCTTATATTTTTGTCTGTCTGCCTATCAAGTAACTCAAGGATGACTAGGATTTTTGTCTTTATTTTATACACAAGTTTTCTTATATTTTTGTCTGTCTGCCTATCATTATGTAACTCAAGGATGACTACAGTTGGTTCTTAGCCACCAAGTTTTCTTATATATTTTTTGTCTGTCTGCCTATCATTAGGTAACTCTTCCTACAGTTATAGCCACCAAGTTTTCTTATATTTTTGTCTGTCTGCCTATCATTAGGTAACTCAAGGATGACAGTTATAGCCACCAAGTTTTCTTATTTTTTGTCTGTCTGCCTATCATTAGGTAACTCAGTTATAGCCACCAAGTTTTCTTATATTTTTTTGTCTGTCTGCCTATCATTAGGTAACTCAGGGATGACTACAGTTATAGCCACCATTTTGCCTATCATTAGGTAACTCAAATGCTACAGTTATCAAGTTTTCTTATTTTTTTGTCTGTCTGCCTATCATTAGGTAACTCAAGGATGACTAACAGTTATAGCCACCAGTTTTTCTTATATTTTTTTGTCTGTCTGCCTATCATTAGGTTCAAGGATGAAACTTCATTATAGCCACCAAGTTTTCTTATATTTTTTGTCTGTCTGCCTATCAAGGTAACTCAAGGATGACTAATTAGCCACCAAGTTTTCTTATTTTTTTTCTGTCTGCCTATCATTAGGTAACTCAAGGATGACTACAGTTATAGCCACCAAGTTTTTTCTTTTTTTTTGTCTGTCTGCCTATCATTAGGTAACTCAAGGATGACTACAGTTATAGCCACCAAGTTTTCTTATTTTTTTGTCTGTCTGCCTATCATTAGGTAACTCAAGGATGACTACAGTTATAGCCACCAAAAGTTTTCTTATATTTTTGTCTGTCTTGATCAAGGTAATTTTTTCAAGGATGACTACAGTTGTTGATAGCCACCAAGTTTTTCTTTATATTTTTGTCTGTCTGCCTATCATTAGGTAACTCAAGGATGACTACAGATTATAGCCACCAACTTTATTTTTGTCTGTCTGCCTATCATGAGGTAACTCAAGGATGGTTGAATAGCCACCAAGTTTTCTTATATTTTTGTCTGTCTGCCTATATCAATAACTCAAGGATTCTACATTATCAGTTTTCTTATATTTTTTGTCTCAGGGCAATAATTTATAGCCACCAAGTTTTCTTTATTTTTTTCTGGTCTTCAGGTAAACTCAAGGATCTACTATTATAGCCACCAAGTTTTCTTATTTTTTTTTGTCTGTCTGCCTATCATTAGGTAACTCAAGGATGACTGATTATAGCCACCACTTTTTTTTTTTTTTTTTGTCTGTCTGCCTATCATTAGGTAACTCAAGGATGCAGTTATAGCCACCAAGTTTTCTTATTTTTTTTTCTGTCTGCCTATCATTTAACTCAAGGGATGACTACAGTTATGTTTTCTTTATTTTTTGTCTGTCTGCCTATCATTAGGTAACTCAAGGATGACTACAGTTATAGCCACCAAGTTTTTTCTTATTTTTTTTTGTCTGCCTATCATTGGGTAACTCAAGGATGACTACAGTTATAGCCACCAAGTTTTCTTATATTTTTTGTCTGTCTGCCTATCAGGTAACTCAAGGATGACCAAATTATAGCCACCAAGTTTTCTTATATTTTTTGTCTGTCTGCCTATCATTAGGTAACTCAAGGATCTACAGTTTATAGCCACCAAGTTTTTTCTTATATTTTTTGTCTGTCTGCCTATCATTAGGTAACCAAGGATGACTGATTATAATGTTTTCTTTATTTTTTTGTCTGTCTGCTATCATTAGGTAACTCAAGGATGACTTCAGATTATAGCCACCAAGTTTTCTTAGTCTTAGGTAACTTTACAGTTATAGCCACCAAGTTTTCTTAATCATTAGGTTCAAATGACATCTATAGCCACCAAGTTTTTTCTTATATTTTTCTGTCTGCCTATCATTAGGTAATCAAGGATGACTAAGATTATAGCCCAAGTTTTCTTTATTTTTTTGTCTGTCTGCCTATCATTAGGTAACTCAAGGATGACTACAGTTATAGCCCCAAGTTTTTCTTATTTTTTTGTCTGTCCTCATTAGGTAAAATTATAGCCACCAAGTTTTCTTATATTTTTTGAAGTTAACCAGTTATAGCCACCAAGTTTTTTTCTTATTTTTTTTGTCTGTCTGCCTATCATTAGGTAACTCAAGGATGACTACAGTTATAAAAACCAAGTTTTTCTTATTTTTTGTCTGTCTGCCTATCAATCCTACAGTTATAGCCACCAAGTTTTCTTAAATCATTGTAACTCAAGGATGACTACAGTTATGCCACCAAGTTTTCTTTATATTTTTTGTCTGTCTGCCTATCATTAGTAACTCAAGGATGACTACAGTTATAGCCACCAAGTTTTTCTTATATTTTTTTGTCTGTCTGCCTATCATTAGGTAACTCAGGATGACTTCAGTTATAGCCACTAAAGTTTTCTTATATTTTTTGTCTGTCTGCCTATCATTAGGTAACTCAAGGATGACCATTATAGCCACCAAGTTTTCTTATTTTTTTTTGTCTGTCCTATCATTAGGTAACTCAAGGATGACTACAGTTATAGCCACCAAGTTTTCTTATTTTTTTTGTCTGTCTGCCTATCATTGGTAACCACTGCTTTGATGACTACAGTTATAGCCTCAAGTTTTCTTATATTTTTTGTCTGTCTGCCATCATTAGGTTACAGATTATAGCCACCAAGTTTTCTTATATTTTTTGTCTGTCTGCCTATCATTAGGTAACTCAAGGATGACTACAGTTATAGCCACCAAGTTTTCTTATATTTTTTGTCTGTCTGCCTATCATTAGGTAACTCAAGGATGACTACAGTTATAGCCACCAAGTTTTCTTATATTTTTTGTCTGTCTGCCTATCATTAGGTAACTCAAGGATGACTACAGTTATAGCCACCAAGTTTTCTTATTTTTTTTGTCTGTCTGCCTATCATTAGGTAACTCAAGGATCTACTGATTATCCACAAGTTTTCTTATATTTTTTGTCTGTCTGCCTATCATTAGGTAACTCAAGGATGACTCAAGTCTTGCTATCATTAGGTAACCAAGTTTTCTTATATTTTTGTCTGTCTGCCTATCATTAGGTAACTCTGTTATAGCCACAAGTTTTTTTGTAACTCAGGATCTACAAGCAGTTATAGCCACCAAGTTTTTTCATTTTTTGTCTGTCTAGGTAACTCAGGATTCAAGTTATAGCCACCAAGTTTTCTTATTTTTTTTGTCTGTCTGCCTATCATTAGGTAACTCAAGGATATTCCAGTTATAGCCACCTAAAGTTTTCTTATTTTTTTTGTCTGTCTGCCTATCATTAGGTAACTCAAGGATGACTACAGATTATAGCCACCAATTTTCTTTATTTTTTTGTCTGTCTGCCTATCATTAGGTAACTCAAGGATGACTACAGTTATAGCCACCAAGTTTTCTTATATTTTTTGTTGTCATTGTTCAAACAAGTTTTCTTATTTTTTTGTCTGTCTGCCTATCAATAACTCAAGGATGACTACAGTTATAAGTTTTTCTTATATTTTTTTGTCTGTCTGCCTATCATTAGGTAACCAAGGATGACTACAGTTATAGCCACCAAGTTTTCTTATATTTTTTGTCTGTCTGCCTATCATTTTTATTTTTGTCTGTGCCTATCATTAAGGTAACTCATATGAGGACTCTGCCTAGATTATCAGGATGAACCAAGTTTTCTTATATTTTTGTCTGTCTGCCTATCATTAGGTAACTTTGACTATTCTTATAGCCACCAAGTTTTTCTTATATTTTTTGTCTGTCTGCCTATCATTAGGTAACTCAAGGATGAAACTGTTATACTTCCAAGGTAAACTGTTATAGCCACCAAGTTTTCTTTATATTACCAAGTTTTCTTTATTTTTTGTCTGTCTGCCTATCATTAGGTAACTAAAGGACTTCTTTGACACAATTATCCATAATCACCATATATCATCATTAGGTAACTCAAGATTTTTTTTCACCAAGTTTTCTTATTTTTTGTCTGTCTGCCTATCATTAGGTAACTCAAGGATGACAGATTATAGCCACCAAGTTTTCTTATTTTTTTTTGTCTGTCTGGATATCATTAGGTAACCCAGTTATAGCCACCAAGTTTTTCTTTTTTTTTTTTGTCTGTCTGCCTATCATTAGGTAACTCAAGGATGACTACAGTTTAGCCACCAAGTTTTCTTATATTTTTTGTCTGTCTGCCTATCATTAGGTAACTCAAGGATGTTTACAGTTATAGCCACCAAGTTTTCTTATATTTTTTGTCTGTCTGCCTATCATTGTAACCAAGGATGCTACAGTTATAGCCACCAAGTTTTTCTTATATTTTTTGTCTGTCTGCCTATCATTAGGTAACTCAAGGATGACTACAGTTATAGCCACCAAGTTTTATATATTTTTTGTCTGTCTGCCTATCATTAGGTAACTCAAGGATGACTACAGTTATAGCCACCAAGTTTTTTTTTTTTGTCTGTCTGCCTATCATTAGGTTTTCAGTTAGGAGACCACCAAGTTTTCTTATATTTTTGTCTGTCTGCCTATCATTAGGTAACTCAAGGATGACTACAGTTATAGCCACCAAGTTTTCTTATTTTTTTGTCTGTTCATTAGGTAACTCAAGGGATGACTCCAAGTTTTCTTTTTTTTTTGTCTGTCTGCCTATCATGTAACTCAATATAAAGTTTTCTTATATTTTTTGTCTGTCTGCCTATCATTAGGTAACTCAAGGATGACTACAGTTATAGCCACCAAGTTTTCTTATATTTTTGTCTGTCTGCCTATCATTAGGTAACTCAAGGATGACTACAGTTATAGCCACCAAGTTTTCTTTATATTTTTGTCTGTCTGCCTATCAAGTAACTTTCAGTTAAAGCCAAGTTTCAAGGATGACTACAGTTTTTTTTTTTTTGTCTGTCTGCCTATCATTAGGTTCAAGGATGACTACAGTTATAGCCACCAAGTTTTCTTATATTTTTTTTTGTCTGTCTGCCTATCATTAGGTAACTCAAGGATGACTACAGTTATAGCCACCAAGTTTTTTCTTATATTTTTTGTCTGTCTGCCTATCATTAGGTAACTCAAGGATGACTACAGTTATAGCCACCAAGTTTTCTTATTTTTTTTGTCTGTCTGCCTATCATTAGGTAACTCAAGGATGACTACAGTTATAGCCACCAAGTTTTCTTATTTTTTTTGTCTGTCTGCCTTCATTAGGTAACTCAAGGATGACTACAGAAGTTATAGCCACCAAGTTTTCTTATATTTTTTTGTCTGTCTGCCTATCATTGTAACCTTCAAGGATGATCATTAGCCACAAGTTTTCTTATATTTTTCATTTTTATATTTTTTGTTAACTCAAGGATGACTACAGTTATAGCCACCAGTTTTTCTTATATATTTTTTGTCTGTCTGCCTATCATTAGGTAACTCAAGGATGACTACAGTTATAGCCACCAAGTTTTCTTATATTTTTGTCTGTCTGCCTATCATTAGGTAACTACTACAGTTATAGCCACCAAGTTTTTTTTATATTTTTGTCTGTCTGCCTATCATTAGGTAACTCAAGGATGACTACAGTTATAGCCACCAAGTCTGTTTTCTTATACTTTTTTGTCTGTCTGTCTTATCATTAGGTAATCAAGGATTTATAGCCACCAAGTTTTCTTTATATTTTTTGTCTGTCTGCCTATCATTGGGTAACTCAAGGATGACTACAGTTATAGCCACCAAGTTTTCTTATTTTTTTTTTGTCTGCCTATCATTAGTAACCCAAGGATGATCAGTTATAGCCACCAAGTTTTCTTATATTTTTTTGTCTGTCTGCCTATCATTAGGTAACTCAACTGACTACAGTTATAGCCACCAAGTTTTCTTATATTTTTTTGTCTGTCTGCCTATCATTTTCAAGGATGACTACAGTTATAGCCACCAAGTTTTCTTATATTTTTGTCTGTCTGCCTATCATTAGGTAACTCAAGGATGACTACAGTTATAGCCACCAAGTTTTCTTATATTTTTTGTCTGTCTGCCTATCATTAGGTAACCTGAGCCACCAAGTTTTCTTATATGTCTGCCTATCATTAGGTTCAAGGATGACTACAGTTATAGCCACCAAGTTTTCTTTTATATTTTTTGTCTGTCTGCCTATCATTAGGTAACTCAAGGATGACTAGATTATAGCCACCAAGTTTTCTTATATTTTTGTCTGTCTGCCTATCATTAGGTAACTCAAGGATGACTACAGTTATAGCCACCAAGTTTTCTTATATTTTTTGTCTGTCTGCCTATCATTAGGTAACTCAAGGATGACTACAGTTATAGCCACCAAGTTTTCTTATTATCATTAGGTAACTCAAGGATGACTACAGTTATTTTTTTTGTCTGTTGCCCTATCATTAATTCAAGGATGACTTACAGATTTAGCCACCAAATTTTTTTTGTCTGTCTGCCTATTTTCTCAAGTTTCTTATTTTTTTGTCTGTCTGCCTATCATTGTAACTCAAGGATTCAGTTTAGCCACCAAGTTTTCTTTTTTTTTGTCTGTCTGCCTATCATTAGGTAACTCAAGGATGACTCATTATAGAGTTTTTTTCTTATTTTTTTTTTGTGTCTGCCTATCATTAGGTAATCAAGGATGACTACAGTTATAGCCACCAAGTTTTCTTTTATATTTTTGTCTGTCTGCCTATCATTAGGTAACTCAAGGATGACTACACAAGTTTTCTTATATTTTTTTGTCTGTCTGCCTATCATTAGGTAACATCTTTGTTTATAGCCACCAAGTTTTTTATATTTTTTGTCTGTCTGCCTATCATTAGGTAACTCAAGGATGACTACAGTTATAGCCACCAAGTTTCTTATATTTTTTATTTTTTGTCTGTCTGCTGTCTATCAATTCTTATAACCAAGTTTTGATATCATTAGGTTCAAGGATGACTACAGTTATAGCCACCAAGTTTTCTTATATTTTTTTTTGACAAAGAAATTCTCAAATTTTGACAAGTGCAATTTAATTTACAGTGTAAATAAAATGCTAAATTACTTTGTGTCCATCAGATCAGCTAAACTGGATCTAACTTTTTCTTTCATTGTATAAAGTAGACCTTGACTTAAACATCTCACAGCCAGAATCACACACACACACACACACACACACACACAGTAAATTTTTATTTATTCTCGAATATTCTGGCTGGTAGACAAGAGCTTCTACTCCAATATGGGTATTCATTATTTCTTCAGAAATTGCTTTGTTTACATTTCGGATACAAAACTTGGTAGTTATGAACTTTTAGGAATCTAAACGAGAGATGTGCTTGAAGGCAGTGTAGAACTTTGTTCAATTCTGAAGCTCTTTGTAGCCGAGTTGGTTAAGTATACCAGATCAAACAATGGTTTCTCCTGCAAAGAGGGATGGAAGTTTGGATCTATATTATTAAGGTGTTTAGATAGTAACTGTTTTACCAGAAAGGCATTCATATAGTTGAATGTTGTTCAGTTCTCAAGTACAAGCAGAAACCAAATTCCCTCTTTGCAAGTTTTCTCTATTCACTTGAGATGTTTGTTAACAGTTGAATATGACACATTCCGATTTTGCACCAAATTTCTAGTGATTTGATGCAGACCCAATTCAGTCATCTCTTTCAAGAATCCTTTGTTCAGAGTGGGTCATCTTACAGAGCAAGGCTTCTCAGATATTTCACAATCATTGTTTTTAAACCTTTTAAAGCAGCTGACATGTACAAACCTTTACTGTATACATTGTACAAATGTTTTTACATGTCTGTAGCATTACTACTCTTTAGTGGTAAGCAATGGTGAATGTTACTTTTTTTTTCTTTTTTTTTTTTTTTTTAAAATAATACTCCAAGGTGTTAAGCTCTAAAATGAACTATAGATAACCCACTGTCAGATAGAAGATATAATAAACTACCATTCAGTCTTGGTTCTGCTTTAGTTGGTTGACTCATAATTCATAGCTTTGAAATATGTAATTACTTTCTAAACATATTAACATATACTTCAAAAGTAATGTCTCCTATTTTCATGGAAACTGCAACAGATACAGGGAACATAAATTTTCAGTCACAGAACACATTTTTGTACATAGTAACCACAAGAGCCTGTATGCTGTGCTTGTAAAAATATTCACCCACAGAGATGGCCCACTTTTCCACCTGATTATGCTCTATTTGGTCTCCATGAATATTCAGCCAGCATCAGTGGATATAATTTTTTCCATATGGAGTGTGATAATGATACAATTCTGTTTCATATGCACTTTCATGTTGGAGGCCATTTTGCCAGACTACTCAGCTGTTATCTGTAACAATGCAAATAAAAGAAAAAATTTAAATTACAGGTTGATTGTAGGAAGTGTCAACCTTTTCTTCCATACCATTAACATTCACCTTTGATGTTGTAGTTCTAGTGCTAACCAAATCTTGGAGAATTTGACCATGAAAAAATTACTTTTATGTTGCTTTTTTTTTAAATAGAGAAAATTTCTTATTGTAAATGTTTTAGCAAATAGAAATGGATTTACAATATTTTAAATTCCATCTAAAATTTGTAAGTTTTATATAAAAACAAATTTATGCATCGTAGATAATATCTTTTGGAAACTACGAATTTGGTACCTTTTTGGTGATAGCAATATGATCAAATTTTAAATGTATTGTCTGTTCATTCAAAATACATTTATTAGAAAATATATTTTTAAATATAGGAATTAAAAAATGGTTTCAAAGGGATACATATTTTGGTTTATACTCTTTTCCTGTTATCCAGATGTTATTGTTAGACAAAGAAATTAGCCCCTTTGGCACATATGTCCATTTCAATTTCATTCAAATTGTGTATGTACATTTGCCTGAATGCATGTATATTTTAATTCCATTTTTAATTTACAAAATTTAAAAAAAAAAAAAAAATTACTGAATAATTTCTGAAAATTTAATAAAATCTTATACTTATCTGATTCTTTTTTTTTTTTTTTTTTTTTTTAAATTTCTCCCTTGGTAGGAATTGTCCAGACTTGTAGGAGAATGTATTATTCCAATGTCTTATTTCAAACTCATTCAAATTGTGTGTATATATATTTGTAAGTTAAATGGTACATCCAGTTGTGTAAGTAAGTCATGCTCAACAGGCATACATACATTACATAGGCATATGCATTGTTACACACAGACACTGTGTGATGGACAGAAAATCAACTCTTCCTTTATAATACAGGTTAATGTATGATATATATTTAAAAGAAAGATCTTTCATCATTCATCTGCTTTCAGTATGAAAGGGGAGTAAAAGAAGAAAATAAATGTTTCCATTGCAATTTCCGTGTAATTGCCGTCTTTCATTCAGTTTTCTTTCCAAGCATGTCTTCATCCCTAAGTTCATAAATAGACAAATTTTATAGTTCTTTGGCACATTTTACATGAAACAGTATATTCTGGAATTAAACTTTTTAATTGCTTACCAGTTATAAGCAAATGACTACTAGATCTGTTAACTTAGATAAGCTAATGTTTTAGATATTTTGTTAGATTTTAGTTTTTAAGAGCATTTGAGGTGAGCAGAAGTGAATACAGGTTTCTCTTGCTATCCAGAACCAGTGTCCCAATGGAGCCATTCTTAAGCTGAAGTAGCATAAAACAAAGAAATAATTGCCATTTCTTTTCCCTATTCCAAATTTTCCTACATTAGATTCTTCCTCTTTTTATACTTTTGCATTGAAGTCGCTTATCAAAATGGTAGAATTTGTTTTCTCTCTTTCTGTAATGTCCTTTGATTTTCTCATCAGATCTTTTCAAATTTGGTGTATACACTTGGATTAGTTTTAAAGTGTATGTTTTACAGGAAGCAATCATAATAACAAATGTCGCTCCCCAAAATCTGGCTTCACTGAAACCATTGAATTGAATCTTTGTTGAATGGTTCATTTCACCGAAAAAAAATGGCTCTTAAATAGTTTGAAAAGGTCATAAATAAATAAAAAATTACAAGTCCTCTTTGTAATTTATGTTCTGTGTACAAAAGGAAACAGAAAGGGGTTTTAGGGAAAAGATTTGCCCCAATACAAAATTCTCCAACCTAAATAATTAATAGTTAACTTTCTGACAGTAAAACTACAAACTTTGACAAGAAAAAGGCTAAACTACGATAATAAAAGGATAATTTTCAACATTGATTTGTAACAGAGAAAAAATTTCATGCATATGGAATAAAAGATTCTAAGAAAAATGGTCAAATTTCTTCCCTGTTTGTGCTAAATGGGAAACTGATTAGAAAAATTGGGTACTGTAAGCAACATCTTACAATCTGAAATCTGTTTTGGCCTTAACCCACAAATGGTTTGTAAGCCATGAAATTTCCACTTCTTTGTGAAACTAAATCTCTAGAGGATGCTTTCCTAATCACTGTAATCTTAACCTGTTCAAGTCTGTTGTCTTTCCCACTTATCCCCATAAACTATGCTTCTTACTCTGTAACCCTCTATCTTGAGTAGCTCCTGACCCTTGTACATCATTATAGTGGGTTGGTGCATAATTATCAGTTGTTTTTAAACAATATTTATTATGAAAAAAAAAACATAACAATTCAACAATAACATTTTTAAATGATTATTCCAGAGTATATGATTATCGACATGCATTTTTATAACCTGAAAATAAAATATTTTTATTAAAAAATAAAGAAAACAGTAATTTTTATTAACAAAAAACTTGTCTACAAAAATGCCTGATAATTATGCACCAACCAATAAAAACAAAAATTTCAACATTTCCTGTTTGTGCAAATTCAGATCGATTTGGGGTTTTTTTTTTTGGGGGGGTAACATATTTTGGTTTAAAACTACATATAGTAACAATATTCCTTTAGTAATTCAGTAATTCTTACTTTATATGTCTATCCATTTGTCTTGTTCTCTCCTCTTTTAGATTCTGAATTAGCTATTTTCCAAGAACATTTCTTAATGTTTTTTTTTTGTTTTTGTTTTTTTACACAATCTTCTATTGACTGTACAAGTACCACAAATCCTTTGAACAAGAAACTTTTTGGAATCCAGAATTTTTTAAATCTCAGAATGGTAACATAGGTATTGTGGATGTCATAGACAAATCGGTTGTTAAACACAAGGCTGCTCTTAACATTCACAGTCCTTAAGTTAAAAAAAAAAAAAAACTTGTAAGAACATTTTGTATAATATGACCCTTCAGGATGTGGGAGATCATGGCTCTCCGCAACTTTCTGTTCTTTGTTGCACTAAACCAGGGGTCAGCAACCTATGGCACATGTGGCATGCCAAGCAATTTCCAATGGCACATAGCCACAAATGACGACATGAAGTCCGAACCAATAACTACTACATCACAAAAAAGATATTTAGCTGTTTCAATTTTAATATATACTATATATAAAATATATTGTAGAACTGGTATATTGACCTTAACTTGTATAAAAATATGTATGCTGTTGGCACACTGAATGATTTTAAAACCCTAAGTCAGCACATAGTTAGCAAAAGGTTACTGACCCCTGACCTAAGCAACATTTGACTGTTTACCATCCCTCTTTGTTCTGATTTGCCACCTATTCACCCAAACTCACTAGGTAGGTTACTAAATGTTTCCTTCTATTTCTGTTTCCTTCAAGATACCCAGTGAGTGTTAAATTCTCCAAGCCCTCTTTCTTCATAATATCCCCAGAAATTTCAACTTGTAAAAAAAAATTAAGATACAGTTATATGGTGTGGATTAAGTCATGGTTTTATTGAAATAACTTCTGCTGTATTCTACAAGGTCCGATAGAGCCCAGTAGAAATAAATTTTGGCATTTGGGTGCATTAAGTTATGCCTGATACTAAATGCAAGCTTTGATGTGCAGATGGCATCCATAGAAAAAGTTCATTTTTAAATAATTCAGATAAGATTGTGTATGCATATAGGTTTGTTTAGTCATTCCAGCTGCTGTACAGTAGAGAGTGGGGGAAGAGACTGAACAAACCTATATGCATACACAATCTTAACTGAATTATTTAAATCTTCTTTAGACATCTGTTTTATCTTTAAACTTTTTTCTGAAATAGTATGTACAATCCTTCCCAAATACATCAGGACAAAGACGTTTGATTTGATTTATTTTGTTTGATGGCATATCAACCTCAATGGGTTATTTAATGCCAGCAACATTTTTAGGATAGATTCATATGAATATAGTATGTATTCTTTGGTTTAAATTGGTTTGGTTTATTTTGTTTTACGGCATATCAACCTCAATGGGTTATTTAATGCTGACAAAAATTTTTATTGCTGGTAATATTTTGTTTTGTCAAAAATCTGCTTCTGGTAATATTTTTCCTTCAAAATTGTATTGCTGGTAATAATTTTTTTTTCAAAAAAATGCTGGTAATAGTTAACTATTTGCCCATAGCTGGGACCCTAACAGGTGCTACCACTCCGGGTCAGGGTGGACCTGGGAACACCAGCAATTAAGAGGTGGTTCCACACTCCTCAAAACATCCTGATTCGAGACCTTGCTGCTGGATGTAGTTTAATGTCTTACCCAGGACAAGGACAAAGAAAAATTGTAAAGAGTCAAACGTAGCTTAGAGCAATGAGGAGGGCCATGACCTCCTACATTTTGGAGTGACATAACATATAAACAGTTAAATATGACTGATACTTACAGATTTTTTTTTTTTCTTTCTTTTACTTCAGGACTGTGAAAATATTAAAGAGACTTTGTTTCTGAGCATATTTGACTAAACTACTAGCCAACTTCAAGGATGTTTTTTACTATAATAAATGGTATATAAGTGCTATTGTTGATGGTATAGAATTGTTATCAGAAATAACAATTGTGCTTGCATGTGTACTCATAGAACTATCATTATCTATAATGGGAGAGCTGTAAAAATTTATCTAATTCATTGGAAGGTTACACATTAACACATGCTTCATGTGAGGACATCCCAAGAGCAGATACATAAGATTTGATATATGTGAGAGGAAACACACCTACCCCATCAGGACAAGTTTCAAAATTTGCAATAAATACTGACACCTGATGAAAGCCAACACATACAGAATCTGAACTAAAAGATAAAAGTAACAAAAGACAAAGGAATGAAACAATACAAAGAGATTTTGGTTTTCTTTCTAAATTGATGTTTATTTTTTAATTGTTTTGAAGTATTCACTTGTCAATGTTTTTTTCAGAGCATAAATATTTTCATGTGAAAAGAGGAAGTATTTTTTTTTTTTTTCATAACAAAAGAATAACTGTTAAAAGAATGATAAAATTATTTTGGGTTTGTGAGTATAAAAATGTAACATTTTTGAGTTTATATATGGTGGAGGGAGTTTGTAACTTTGTGTTGTTGGTAGATGTTTGTCAGATGAAATCAACTTTAAAATAAATTCTATTGTGAGACACTAGTGAGAAATAAGCAAGAGATTTCTGAAACAATTGTGTTAACCATTGCTTGATAAGTGTTGCCATAAGTGTTCTTAAGATAATGGAAAGGTTTTTTATTGAGTTCTCCACAGATTTGAATTTAGAGATGTTTGCTACTAACTATGACTACAGAATTCAATCTGCCCTACTATTTAACCCATAGCTAGGGGTATAAAAGACAGATTTCTGCTTTACTCAAGGACATTAGAGCAAAGTGAACACCATAATTTGAAACCTGCCTATCAATTTCATTTTGTTTTATTAATTCACCTGCACCACACACACACACACACACACAATTAGTGTATAGGGGCAGCAGACCATTATTCAAACATATTGTTAAATATAACAAACAACGAATGTCTATTATGTTTCATCATGAGCACTTCCAAGTGTTATATAATGGCTTTAGTTTCAAGAGAAAATAAAGACAAAAACTTTCCAACATTTGGATATTTCTTTATATTGGTTGGTAATCTAAGCTTTCAACTAAGATTAGCCATCATCAGAGTGGTTATTTGGACATTACAACAGATGTTCATCATCAAAGATGACATACTGTTTTGTTTACATAGAAGTTTGCTATACGATGATAACAGTTGCAGAATAGCAGACGCAGGTTGTGAATTCATGATGCAGTTCTATGATGTTGTACATGACTATGTTAGAGAAAAAAATATTGTCAACAGAACCATGTGTTTAAATGCATTGTAATGTTGTGACTGGTTTGGAATGTAATTTTATTGAGTGTGGGTTGCTTTGTTTTAATGTAGATGGCCTCCAATATATTTTTGTCTTTATCTTCTCTTGAAACTAAAGCCATTATACAACGCTTGGAAAGGCTCATGATAAAACAGATATTCATTGTCTGTTATATTTAACAATATATGTTTAAATATATATATATGTGTGTGTGTAATATAGTTGTAAAGTATGCTATATTTATGGATTAAAGTGCTCAATATCAAGCATATAGCATATGTAAATATAAAAGTGGACATTGAAAACAACACCCAGAGGCAACAGTTAGTTTTGTGATAAACTCAATCATCAGGGCATGTGTGTTGTGTTTTTGCTTCATTTTTACATATACAGGTCAATGATGCAGTGTGAGTAGTCTATTGTAGTATTCTAATGGTTATTTTGGTAGGTGTGGTTTGTTAATTTGTTTATTGTTTACTTAGTTTATTTTACTTGTTTTTCTTTATTTTATTTTATCCTTGTTCTTTTTCCGATTTTTAAGTAGCATAGTAAAAATTTGTTTTTTGTCTGCATTTTGAGATGACTTCTGATCATTTATTTAGTAGTTTATTTTAATCTGGGAAGGTAATTATAGCTATTTTTCCTCCAGGTAGATTCTACAGTTTATGGATTGTTGTTCTTTCCTTATTTTCGATGATATTTTGGTGTGATTTATTTTTATGGCCTCTGTGTGCTGATTTAAATGTCCACTAATATATATACACACACACACCACCAAAAAAATTGTGATATGGTTTACAATGCATTTTTAAAAATGAAAAGTCTTGAAGCTTTTATTTTAACTTTTTTGCAAGCTAATTTAATATTTCCAATAAGCAAAATACTTATATACATGCACACACACAGTACAAAAGTTTGAAGCCACCCTCAGAATTAGCATGAGAGGAACTTGACAGAAGAGTGAAAAGAAAAACATTAAAAAGAGTTCAAGTCAATGAAAAAAGAATGTAATCAATTATCAAATTTATACTTTGAGAAACCTTTGCAATGAATTCCAAAAATTTGTACTGCAATAATCAAGGCTAAAGGAGGATATTTTGATGAGAGCAAAATTTAATCATAAATTGCTTTTTTTCTTTTTGTCATAATAAAATTTCTAATGAAAAATCATATCTCACTTTTTTTTTCTTTTTTAAACCCTGTATAATAATTTTGTCTTATTAGGGGGTGGTGCCAAACTTTTAAATTATGTGTGTTATATGTACATATATAAATAAAATGTTTGTTTATATATATATATATATATATATATATATGGTCCGGTTCCTTAACAGTGATAGTCCAAGGTAGAACCAATAAAGAACTCTAAGGCGGATATGGAATAACACAGATATATTACAAACAGGAATATATACAGAGAGGTAGAAAAGTGTTAGTACGAACAATCAGGTTTAGTAGTAATTGTCTGAATGCGACTCTGTTTCAGATTGACTCGACTGAGTGACTTGCTTGCTCTGACTCCTGACTGACTTCACTCCAGACTTCAGACTGAACTCTCCTGCTTCCTCTTAAGGCGCAGTATTTAATACATATGGAATAGTCCATTATGTTATTATGGGGTAAGGTCCCATAACATATATGTGTGTGGAAAATGATAAATATCTAAGCCAATTTTTATAATTTTAGCAATAAAGACGTTCTTTTCTGCTTCTTGCTTAATTTCATCCAGTGTAACTGGTAATTCCTGTACTATGTTCCACTGAATATCTTTAATTTCCATCTCATTTTTTGGTTCTGCATTTTTAGGTATTAATCTAGATAACCCATCCACATGTTCTAATTTTTTAGATGGTTGGTACTCCATCATAAAATTATAATTTAACAGGATGGTACCCCAACTCTGTAATCTGTTAGCTGTATGGGTAGGTATACCTTTCTTTGAACCATATATCGCTAATAATGGTTTATGGTTTGTTTGCAATTTGAAATTTCTTCTTTGAATAGAATTATAGAATTTTTTCATAGCAAATATGATTGCTAGAACTTCTTTCTCTATCTGGCTATAATTTCTCTCTTTCATTTGCCACCATAATATTTGTATAAAATCACCACTCCAACAGCTTAATCACTAGCATCTGATGCTACTACAATTTTTGCTTTTGGAATGTAGTGCACAAATGATAAATTAGACGTAAGACTTTTTTTTGTCTCGTATGCTTTTTGACATTTATCATCCAAATCTCACTTTACTTCTTTTTTTCAGCAGATTGTAAAGGGGAGCTGTCAATTTATGCATATTATGTACATAAATTCAATAATAATTAGCCAGTCCTAAAAAAGCTTGTTACGTTTCTTGGTGTAGGCATATTTTTAATTGCATTTGCAGGATCTAGTTTCCTACCATTTTTATCAATAATTTGACCCAGGTATTTTATTTTTGGCAAAAACCATTCACATTTTTTTTGCACTAAGTTTGAATCCGTATTCTCTTAGTTTTTGCATAATTGTTTTTGACATGCCCAACTTTCAATACACTCTTGATCAAAATATTATCTAGATACACCCCTGTGAAATCACAATCCATCAGCATTGTATCTATGGCTTGTTGAAAAAGAGCTTGTGCTACCTTTATACCAAAAGGAAGTCGATTAAACTTATACAAATCTTTGTGCATATTTATGGCAATTAATTCAGGACATTGATTTTCAATCTGAATTTGTAAATATGCTTCAGAGAGATCCAGCTTTGAAAATATTTTTCTGCTGTTCAACTTTGAAAAATTTTCTTCTGGACTTGGTAATAGGTGTTTTGACATAAGTATTTAATCCAGTCAAGAAATCTGCACAAACATGAATTTTGTCATTTTTTTTCTTTATGTACAACGCTTTTGAATGGTTTACTTTCTCCAACACACCAATTCTTTCTAGTCTTTTCAACTCTTCATTTATTTGTTCTAATGCTGCAAATGGTACACTCCATTTTGGTTTAAATACTGGTGTTGAATTTTTTTTAACTTGAAAACTTGCCTTGAATTTTAGACACCGACCCATTTCATTAGACAAAACATCAAGAAAACGTTTTTTTTAATTCTTCCTTCAGTTTTTCACTTTGTTTGGTAAATTTGTCACTTGTTCACTTACACTTTTACAATAAGTGTTTATCAGCAAATCCCACAGTTCAAATAGCTCCATACAATCCATATTGAATAGATTCATCGCATTTCTTAGAACATAAGCTTTTGTTTTCACCTGCTTATTTTGAAAATAAACATCACATATTAATTCTCCCTGCAAAATAATTTCCCACCAGAAACTGAAGTTGCAAATTTGTAAGTACCTTTTTAATAAAGGTTTTTAAATTTCTTTCCATGTGGTTTCATTTACTATTGAAATGTCACTACCAGTGTCTAATAACCTTTTTACTCCCACATTATTGATTTGCATGTTAACAAAATTTCTTTTATTTTATGTGACTATTTTTTCTGTCACAATATTGTGTATTAATTTCTTAATGTAAAATTTTTTTCTTAGTTTAGTTTTGCAGTGTGATTCAATGTCCTTTTTTACCATAGTTATAGCACTCAGTATTATTCCATGGGCAGTTTTTCCAAAGATGTAATTTTCCACATCTGAAAAAGGTTTTATATTCATTTTTGTACATTTTCTTCTTAGCTTTTACGAATGCACATTCTTTATTTTGAAGTTTTTCAGCATCATGCTTCAGACTTAGCATTTTTTGGCAATTGTCCTCTATTTCCTCTAGTGTTACATTATTATTATTTTGGCCAATCTTTGCTAAAAAATTTTCCTTTGTACAGCATATTTTCCGTTGTTAGACCTGGCATGAAAATTAATCCCTTGAACATATCTGGAGATATTTCCTTTAATTTAAATTGTTTGCATTCTCTGTTGATGGTACCTGCATACATGACAAAATCTTCATCCTCTTTTTTGATTAAATTCATGCACCTCCAATGAGCATGGAACAGAGAGCACTTGTCACTAAAAATTTTCGTCAGAATGTGTACTGTCTTAAACCTTATTTCACCTGATTTTATCAGTAAAATATAATTGCAGTAATTTTTTTGTACTCTTGGCACTATTTTTCTTAACAACCTGTTTTTTTTTTTTTTTTTTTTTTTTCCTAGCCACTGTATTCCTGACTAAATATATTTTTATGTTTGCAAAAATATGCAGCAAAAGTCAGTCCATCATCAGGATTGTATATGAATTCTGATACAGTGTTTTGCACTGCATCTGATGTAATAGACATTGAAGCATTCTTCTTTAAAACTACTTCCAACAACTCTTGTTGTTGTTGTTTTGCTACAGCAGCAACTGTTGGGTATTTTGCTGTTCTTGCTTCTGTTGTTGTTGAATTTCAACTATTGAAGCTAAAATTTTCTCCATATCTGCAAGAAATTTTTTTTAAAAGTCCTGTTATAATGTTGCACTTGATTTAGAGATCCTCATTGCCAACTATTATAACTCTGGTTATAATGTTGCAATTTTATTCTATGCTTGTGTATCCTTGTCACTATTATAACTCCTGTTATAATAATGTTTTTTTTTCTCCTGCTCTTGTGTTTGAATATCCTCATCACCAATTATAACTTCCTATTATGAGGTTACTGTTATAACACACACCTGTACTTGGTATAACTTAATGAATTACATTATTAAATAAATGTAATGCTTACACTATTGCCAAATGCCTGTATAGTTAATATGAAGACTGACTCCAGTACAACTACTCATAATCTCATAGTATGGAACTTTTTATATTATTGGACATGTTCATAGTATCATCGGCAATATACTCTTTACTCCACAACAGTTGGGGACACAGTTCCCTGTGGGGCATCTAAATTAATAATGTTAGTCTGGTATAGTTACCCTTTCATTGGCAAGATGTTATTTCTGGTAATAATTCTACAACTGCACTTACACACCATTTATTATAGTAGTAGAACAAAATCCTCAAAAATGACTAATAATCTAGCTGAAAGTGCTTGGAATCAACAAACTTTTGTATAATTTTTACATTCATTAAGTTAAAAAACAAAACAAAAAACTCTTGTATGTATAAATGTACATAATGTACACAAGAAAAATATACTTACATTATTTGGACTGTTATCCTCATCTTCATTGCCAAATTCACAACGGTTTAGCTGTTGTACACTCCAGCCTTCTTCAGGTATTTCAAACCAAACCCTTTATTTCGTCCACCAGGATATATTTTTATAATTCCACATGCCATGCCTCTTCCGGATGTCTCAGTTATTTCCCTTTAACTTAACTCTCCAAGTTTTGGTTCACTACTACTGTAGCCTGGTATTGAACTCACAACTCTCTAGGTCTAGTCACTGGATCTAATCAACGTCTTTATCCACTGGGCCATCTGTGCATGAATTTCTGGGATTTATAAAACTAATGTCTCAGCAACTGTTATTTTTACCAGTGCTCATATTGCAGTTTTTCTGTTATTATTGCATATTTTTTACCGGAGCTTATATTGCAATTTTTGTTGTTATTCATTGCTTTTCTCTAGCACTTATTACTGGTCCTCATATAGTGTTCATTTCTATGCTTGGTTGGTTCAAGAGATTTTTGTGGCCTAGAATATGAGCTAATTCCCTAAGTTTTCATATTTTTTCAGTGATGTTCTGTCTATTATTTCAACTTCATCCCACAAGGGGTGGGGATCTTGCTTTTTCCTCCATATGTGGTCAGCTATGCCTGATTTTTCTATTTCCCCTCAGGTTACCACTTTACACTCTTACCTTAAGTGGGTGGCCTGTTTCTCCTTTATATTTCTTACCACATCTGCATGGGATGGTGTACACACAGTTTGTAGTCATGTTCTCCTCTATGGGATGATCTTACTCAGAAGAGGTGTCTGTGAAGTGTTGAACCACTTTTGAAGGTTGTCCTGATGTCATATGGACCACAGATCTTTTGTATTTTCTTCGATAATCCCTTCACATAGGGTAGGTAGACTGAGGCTGTTTTCTGAGTGTTGTTATCTTGTACCCTTCTATCCCAGTTTGTCAGAGCTGATGTCATGTACCTGGGGTAGTTGTTACATTGTAGGGTACTGCTTATACTGACCATTTCTTGTTCATATATCTCCGGGTTGCCATTTATGACTCTTGCTTGATGTTGTAAGCAGCGGATGATCCCTTTCTTTACACTGGGTGGTGGGAGTTGAAGTTTGGGTATTGTCCAGTGAATGTAGCCTTGCAGTACACAGATGTCTTAAACCCCCTGCTCTGTTCAAGATTTTAGTACATCCAGGGAGGTTAGTTTGTTGTTTTCTCTCTCCATTGTGAACTGTATTGATGATCTTATTGAGTTTACATGATCCAGTAGTAGCTGGACCTCTTTCTGGTGTAGCCAGAGTATGAAGGTGTCATCTACATATCCCAACCATAAGGTTGGCTTTAGTGATGTGGATTCTAATGCCATTTCCTCAAAGTATTCCATATATAGGTTTGCCATTGCTGGTGATAATGGTGAGCCCATTGCTAAACCCTCATCCTGTCAATGTACATCTGATCCCATTTCAAAGTGTGTTGTTTGTGTTCAGAAAGACAGCATCTCCATCAAGTTATCTATTGGTATACTGATCTGTTCTCCTTGGGATGAGTCCGAGGCCAGTCTGTCCCTGACTACTGAGAGTGCTTCCTCTATATAAATATAAAAAAAAAAATAAACTAAAGTATCTTATCTGTCTTGTACAATGAAATATATATATATATATATATATATATATATATATATATATGCCTTGCATATCTAATTCCTCTATCCTCAATTTTATTTGTATATTTAAAACTGTCATAAATTTAAATGAGACTTTAAACTTTATTCATTCAGACAACTTTCCTCATTTTTATCACAATATTTCTGCTGGTGAGGAATTTTTTATTTTAATGAACAGTATTGAAGAAGCAAAAAAAAAGCCTGAGAATGCAAACAGTTTTGCCTTAAATTTATGTAATATATTTCTTTATTTTCTTTAGGCTTCAGAAGCTGAGATGATGTACAAGGAATGTATATTAGAAGCTAACAACAGGCAACAAGACTTGGATAAAATTAAGGTGGGTGTTCTTAATTATTTTTTCTGTTTAAAATCCCAAATGCATTTGAGGATCATTTAAAATATTCAGCACTAAATGATGTTGACTGATCTTTTTGATATTTACTCATTAAATGCCAAACAATGTTCACCACATAATGTCTCCCATTTTGAAATTCATGCCTTGTCTTCATTTTATCCTCTGCGCTGCTGGTTTCTCTCAATGGTATTATAAATTTTTTTTAGTGTTTTTTTGTTTTTTTAATTATTTTTTTTAATTATTTTTTTAATTAGTAGCTGCTATAACAAATCTGGTTACAATAATTACTGCTAATTGTTGAATATCAATTAATTAAAAATTTATGGGGCTAATTAACTACTCCTGTTTCCTGTGCTTTTGATGTAAAGGACTAATATGGTAGAAGGTGTTTAATGTTAGAGAAGGAACAATATATAAATTCATCTCCTTGTTAACCTAGAGAACCTATGCTAAGAAAATGATTACATATGACACTTCATGAATAAAAATTAATACATATATCAGACTACAAATTACTTTTAAAAAATGCAAATATTGAAAAAGTAAACATTTTAATAAAATTTCTTTAGTGAGAACAAAGTTTAGTATGAAATAAATTTTTAAAGTTATTAATGCATATGATTTGTGCAATATTTTTTGTTCCTTGTTGAATAAGTTTTTTTTTTTTTTTTTTTTTTTTTTTCATTTTTTTTATTTTCCATAAAATGTGAAATTATAGTTTGTGAAGTGAATGTGCAAAATAAATCAAAGAATTTGAAGCTATCTGCAGAGAAATTTATAAGTAATGTCTTGGCAGAAGCATCAATATTTTACTTATTGCACACAATGAATAGATTTAATGAAATTTGGTGCACTAAGGTTTTCAGTTGTAAAAAAAGAAAAAAAAGGGTTTTATATATATATATATATAGAGAGAGAGAGAGATAGGAAAATTAATAACTACTGGCCTAAATTGATAAGTTCTAAAAAAAAAAAATTGTACCTCCAATAGGAATTGAACCTGCATCCCTTTTTTCCATCATGGAACCCACATTTTGAGTCAAAAATCCTACTATAAAAAAATTGTCCATCCAACAGGAATTGAAACAGCACACTTGACTAAAGAGGCCTTCCTACTAAAAATAATGTTTATGATAATAAGAAATATATATATATAAATATAATAGGCTATCCCCTTGCTTTCAACATATGAGTGATGCTGGATCAGGACCAATAAAGATTGCAATACTTTTTGGGATTTTGTCAAGAAAAAACAAACTACAGAAGATTTCCAACAAGCTGGAAAACAAGAAACAGCAAGGCATTTATTGTAGAGTTTAGCGGAACACATTTCTTTAAGAATATTGCAGAAATGCCATTGATTACACCTTTGGGATCAAGTTTCAAGATGATAGTGGAAACCATGGATACAGTTTTATGCATATCACACAATAAAGACTCTAAAAAGTCAGGTAAATATACTCTAGATAAGTCAAGAGCAAAATTGAAAGATAATTTATGAGCAAAGCATTCTGCTTTATCAGCAGATGATAACACCTCAAATTAAGTTAAGAGAGGAAGGATTGAAAACTTACCCTTATTTAACATACTAGTACAGAGTCAGCAGTAGTCATGAGATCTAAGCTGTGAGGCTATATGTTGCTTCATTCTGTTAGTGAATAAAGATTTAGCTTCATTGTAGACACATTTGCAATTATTATGTGGGGATGCAAAAAGATGTCTGTTGTGAGCAGAATCATTATATTGGTACAGCCAGGAAAAAGGGATTCCTGTGGGCTATAGCAGCTGAACAGACAAGTGTGAACCAAGATTTTGCTAAGTATTTCTGAGATGGTACAAAAGCATCTGGTTTTTACCCAAGAAAAAACCACAGTGGCACAATTCTCAATAGGAAGGTTAAAGATTTCACTCCAAGGGACATCACAAAGAAAATCATTAAATTAATCCGAATCAGTACATTTGTAGCAGAAAAGTCTTGTGAACAGGGAGTTCATGTTGAATAAACAAGTCAAAAGAAATATTAGTGTCATCTGAATTATCCAAGCAGAGTTGCAATGTTTAACAAGAGCCAAAAGAGGAAGTAAGGAACAAATCAAGTGAAGAAGAATATTGGTTTTAATTATTCAGATACTAATAGGGAAATCTACTATTTGACTAAGAGATTGAGTAAAAGAAATATGGAAAGTCTGAATACCAATATGTTTTGATAAGAATAGGTTTTCCCACATTACACATCCCTGCCTAAAGTTGGCCATAAGGAAGAATTTTTGTCAGTCTTTCATCATTCACCCAAACAATATGACCATCCCATCTTAATTAAGACTGCATCAAGAAGGCCTCTTTGCTTTGTATATCACATTTATCAAACAATTGTTCATTTCAGACATTGTTTTTCCATGTGAAACCGCAAATATTTCCAAGGTATCTTTTATAGAAAGTATCTAGCTGTTTGATCAGCTTTCTATACAATATCCATGATTCAAATATATGTTGGGATGACAACTGTGCAATGAAATGAAATTTTGTTTTTTTAAACACAGTCCCTTCTTGTTCCAAACCCTTGCTCACAACTATCCAAAGGCATCATTATCTTTGGCAATCCTATTTCTTCTTTCATCATCTAAAGAAGCACGAGAAGTGATTTTACTCACTAAGTTGCATTATGCCTCTACTTTGGATAGATGTTGGTTTTAGCTGGTATATAACTTTTTTTTTTTTTTTTTTTTTTTTTTTTCAAACTTATTGTTAAACCATTCTTTTGCTGCAGAGGTAAACCTGTTTACAACTTTTATTGTAACTTTCTGCATTTTACCTCTGTGAATTTGGATTTTCTGCACTTAACTAACAAAATATTGAACAGAATATTCTTCCAAATTTGCCTTAAATTACTTATTTACGTGTGGGTGGCTCTGAATTCATCTTATATCTATAATTCTCAAAATGTGTGTGTGTGTTTGTGTATGTTTGATCAGATGTTGTTTATGCGTTTCCTCAGTTTTCATTCAATTTCGACAAAATTTTTTTTGTTTGATAGATAATTCTTCAGTACCAGTTTTGAGTCCAAATTGGCTGGAAAATATTACAACCTTGAAGGTGAAAAATCAAAACAACTGATTTTTACACTTTGCGCAAAAATCAAAGGATGTAAAAAAAAAAAAAAAATGCATACAATCAATTTAGATTTGAAATCTAATGCAAAAGATTAGAATTATAAAAAAAAATTATATTATAGATAAAAATTATCGTATATTATTATTATTATGGTCCATGGAAGAGGTTCCTTCCTTGCAAGGTTGAGAACGCAAAGACGGCCCTTTTCAAAGCCCCCCCCTCAAATTGTTAACCCCCACCCCCATTTGGGGATGTGCCTCAGTTGCACCCAATTGTTGTTACTAATATAGATTTTCAGGTGGGCTGACTTTAAACTGCTCCAATTGAATGGCAAAAATTCCTAGTAATGAAGCACCCAGTCAAAGATGGATTATACTGCTAGTCTTTGTCTTTCTCCACATACTTCAGCTAACTGCATACTCTTTAAACTTTGGTGGTTGTATTCCAATATATTTGATATTATCTTTATCTTTGTATCTAGGAATAGGTTTTCCCACATTACGCATCCCTGCCTAAAGTTGGCCATAAGTAAGAATTTTCGGCAGTCTTTCATTATTCACCCAAACAATATGACCATCCCATCTTAATTAAGACTGCATCAAGAAGACCTCTTTGATTTGTATATCACATTTATCAAACAATTGTTCATTTCAGAGATTGTCTTTCCATGTGAAATTGCAGATATTTTTTAAGATGTCTAAAACATAAAATGTGGACCAAAGACAGCAACACACTAAAATATATATGATTAAATATTATAGTGGTCAATGTCAAAAATACAAATACAGACCATAAAATATTAAAACCTTTAAATACACGCCTAAAATAGAGAGGAACAAAGAATCTCTATTCCTCACTACTGCCTGATGATTGCATTTCTACACATGAAACTCTCAGTAGCAGATTTATTTGGGGTGCATACTTAAAGTTTCTAAGAAATCAACAGAATTTTTATCTGATATTATTTTCTACAACTCCAAATGTTACTTTGTTGATACCCCATGTTTGAGTAGACTCTTTTTTTTTTTTTTTTTTTTTAAATGTGAATTATATCTACCGGCCTGCACATTTGATATTTGAGAGACTTAATAAAGTAAGTGTAATTTCTTCAGAGTCAGACTTATGGTTCACCAATTGTAATTCTATACCTTCCCTGGTTGTCCAAGATATTTAGTACCGTGACTGATCAATGGAGGGATCTCTTTGATCCTGACCTGCCCTATCCCACGTTGTGATTAGTTGATCATAAGGAGGCTAAGATCACTTTGTTGCAGGTATCTTCATGTTGGACTGGTCCAAGCAGAGCGAAGTTGTACAGTAAAATAGGAGAAATCAATACTCAAAATATAAAAAATATATTTATTATTTTTATATCGAGTACTGCGTACAATGGTTTCTTAATAGTTGTTAGGGTCTAGGTGTTAGCATAACCTAAATTGGACGCAACACTTGGTTAATATGGTAAGGTTTGGCTTGCAGAGTTAGTGAAGTTTGTTTAGCTGATTTGCTAAGTTTGGCTAAGTTTGGATTGTCTAGCACTTGGCAACTGGAATGGAGTCTTGGGGTGATCTATCTCCCGTCTCTCTTCTGTCTCTGAATTCACTTTGTGCATTCATATTTATTGATGCCTGTTAGGGCCCTCCAAATTCATGGGATTGTGAATCTCATGGCTCTATTTCCCCTCTGTATCATCCTGCAAAAGAGCAAAATAAAAATGAGTATAAAAATAAAAATATTTCATTCAATGCTATTGAAAATTCTGAAAAAAATTACATTTTTGAAATTTCTAAAAGTTGTGCACTGAATATTTAAAATCCTGACTTTGGACTCCAATTTATATAGCAAATGCCACAAAAATACAGAATCTTGAATACTAAACATTCCCAATATACTGCATTTTTATGACTCTTGCCAGTGATCCAGTATAGAAAACATCCATGATACTGTGGACACTAATCCGCAACTGTTAAAACATAGCAACTCAGTGCTGAATCTATATGGAATGTAATAGAAAATAGGTTAGTTTCAAGACATCAATGTCCAGGTCACAAAAACAAAGTTTGAAGGAAATAATAATTTCCTTTGCTTTCTAGACAGGAGCAATTAGGAAATAACATTTATTGACCAAAGACAAAAAATAAATCAAAATTTTTTTTATACAGCGAATAATTATGCTGTTTGCACATTTTATATTTGGCATAAGACAGTATAATAAATATGTTTATAAAACAGTGATCTCTGCTTTGGTCATAGAGATGCTGAATACAGCTCTGATATCTGTAGTTGTGCTTGTTGGAATGTTGGTTGAAATGAGAATGAAAGATGGAACTTGGGTAGAAAATTTTCTTATTTCAAATTGTTTCATCTTTCCCTACTGTATAGCATGGACCTGAGCAAAATTTCATCTCCCCTTTGATACTTCCTGATCACTTTATATGGTCAAAGCCATATAGCCTCTCTCTGTATTTAAATCATGTGATTAATTCATGTGCTTTGCCTTCATTTGACCACATGTAACACTTGTAGTGAATGCCTATGCCAGAAACTTTGAAACTGCCTATAAATATAAAATTAATAATATACTGTCAGATTTAATTATACAAGTAAATGTTTTTATAATGTTGGTAAAATTTGTATGAGCAATGTACTGTGGGAGTTGTACATAGTTGATGTGTATAACAATAAAACTGTTTTAGACATACAATGAAAATGAGATTTTCTATTTTTGTCTTTTCTTTCTACAAAAAGAACCCAACACAGGAGTTACAACCTTGATGTCTTAGTAACTGAAACAAAAACAAAACAAATTAAGTAAAATTAGTTTTTAAAAAATCACATACAATGATTGGAATAATAATATCACTAATTCTAAGTTTTATTCAAACAGTTGAACTCTTTGTTGCTGATGTTGTTATCCCAATGTTTCAGCTTACGGCTATATCATGTTGAAATTCATGTTGGGAATGCCAGGTGTTGTAAGCTTGGAAGTGTGGATGGTGTAATGATAATGTTTTAGAATTGGAAATTGGAGAGCTGAGTTCCAATTCCAGTCAGGTTCATTATCTCCATTTACATACAAATACTTCTGGGAAATGTATTAATCCACCTTCTTCTATGGGTTAATTAGGTCTTGTATCAGTAAAATCATTATCTCCAAAAAAATTATTACAATTTAAAAATATTTTCTGGCTTTAAATAACCTGCAAAAGGTTGATAAGCCCTAAAAAACAAATCAATCAATATCACAATGTTTCAGCTGATTCTTTCTGTGGCCATTTTCAAGTGTATAATCTGTAAAGAAAAAATAATTTTTAATTGCTTATTTGCAGCAAAACAAAATGACAGCAAATCTTTATTAACTGAATTAGTTTATTCTGGCAATATGAAATACACAGGTGATACTATTCACTGCAATCCAAGGTATCTTAAGTGATTCTAACTTAGTGTAGCCATATGATTCCTCACATATCCTTAGGAGATAAATAGATAAATTCTTTTTCCTTTTAAGTCAATTTAATGACCAGGGTTCTTAGGAAGATAGTCTCCAGTCCATCTTTGAGTAAATTTAATGACCCAAATTTTTCAGGAATCCTATCTCCAGCTTTGACTTGGCAAACATAAAATTTTGTTGGTGATTTTAGATAATCATAAAAGTAGAGTCCTTTGAAAAACTAACCACCCAAAAGCTGAATGGGTAGTCTCCTTTTTCAAAACACAAATGGATGGATAGTGATGGTGGGACTGCAGCCAGTATTCATATAATGAGCTAGTCATAGAGGAAGAGATCAGCATTGAGTGAGTCAGCAGTCAGAAGGTCAGGCACCGAATGTAAGGGTCCTTTTTCTGTGGCCTGAAGTTAGTAAGATAACAGTTCACCTCAAAACTGAAGGAGGACCTAGCCAATTAAGTAAGAAATCATATTGTTTGCTATTTCCCAACTAGTGTCTTGAACAGCATTTGTTGTTATTCTTTGTTGAATTCAATCATGGTCAGTGAGACAAACCTGTGAACATAGTGAGCTGGATGTATACATCTGACCTTAGATGTCATCACAGCTTGTGCAGTGACATGCAGAAACTCTTTACATTAAACATATGTATAATTTTAAGACTATTTTTCTTTACTGATTATACACCTAAAGAAAAGTATAGTGGCAACATCAACAATGCAAAGGATTTTGGTTTTCCTAAAAAAACTTAAAATATTAATGTTTTTTCTCAGTTATTTGCCTTAAATATTGTTTATGAAAATATCTTAGATTTTGAGTAACATTAAGAATAATGAAAAGCATGAATTTATTTCTTCTGAGATCATAATTTTGATAGTGTCTTCATGATCACAAATAATTTTATGTTGTAAGAAAATTAAGTAGATTGTGCTGGTTATTTGTGATCAGTGTGTTAACATTTTGATTGTGTTTTTTTTTTTACCATAACTTATTGTATATTGGATCCTATGGGAACCATATATTTTAATATATGTTAATTGAATCCCCTCTAGGCTTGTATAAAATTTGCCTCTATACATTCTGTAATTTTGAGATTTAGTTATACCAAGAATTGTTGACTCTTAAACTGATTTTTTTTTCTGTTATTACAGAATAAATCATATAGTAGAAAGAATACTCTCCCATGGAGTTACTCAGTGAGTTGCTATGGGATGCATACATTCACAATGCCACATGTAGTTTTTTTTTTTTTTTTTTCAAAATATCATATCACACAGCCTTCCTACAATACATACATATTTGGATTCCTTGAAACTTTGTTTTTCCCAAAGTTAAAAATCAATGTTGAAATACTGCAGATGAGATTAAGGTAAATATGACAATTTTAAAAATTGTGAATTGCTTTGAAAAGTGGAAAGGATGCTGGAATCAGTGTTTGAAGTCTTAATAGGAGTAGCTTGAAGAGAACTAAGGTGCTATACCCTAGGTAGGCTAAATTATTTTCATTAATATTGTATGGATGGATACTTTCCAAACAGACCCTGTACACCAGAGCTTTAAAGAAATTGAGTTATTTATACTTACATTGTTTTTTTTTTTCTTTGTCTTTCTAGGGAGATCTCTTATCCAAAGTCTATGAACAAATTTTTCTATGTGACAGTACCATCAAATCTGTAAGTATGGTTATTGCTGATCTTCATTTTCTCTTTCTACCTCTCTCACTCTTTTTATCTCTCTCTCTTTCTCTTCTTTGTGTTTGTGTGTGTTGTATATATATATATATATATATATATATATATATATATATATATATATATATATATATATTACTTATCAAAAACACCAGATTGTGTGTGTGTCTGTAACATTTATATATTGGATCGGATTTCCTACATTTTTCAACTTGATTTCAACAAAACTTCACAGGACTACATAAAATTACCTTGTGGTGGTTCTAACAACATCAAAATGGGAAAAATATAATTGTTTTTTGCACAAAATCAATTTGAAAACACGATTAAGAGACATCGTGAAAATGGAAGGGGGACAACTCACATCGGGTTGTTTGTGTGTGTATGGGTTCCTTTAAATATGGGAGCGGATTTCCTATATTTTTCAGCCAATAAAACTTCACTTTCTTTTTTTTTTTTCTTTTGGCAGGTAGTGTTTCTTATTCTCTTGCACACTTTTTTCTTTACTTTTAACATTCAGAATGCTTTAAAAATTCCATTTACAAGACAATTATTTATAATAAAATTCTATTCAATTGGGAAACTCCTAATGATTGAAAACAATGTTTTTGTTTGGGTTTGACCAATTCGTAAAAAATAAAAAAAAAACTAATTAAGACATGCGTGTCCATCAACCTTAAACAATAATCTAACGATCTCTACTGATTATGCGAATACAAACATCGGATAAATTCTTTATCTTTAGGGAAAGATAATGAAATCTAAACATACACAAGTCCTAACTAAAAATAATAACCGAACGGAAACTACTTTAAATACACATGGTGTCCAATTTTTTACTGTATTCAATAAGTAAAAATCATAAATTGTAAAAGATTATTATTACAGAAAGGCTACTAAATGAATAAGATTTGTTAGATCATAATTAATAAACCCAAATAAAGTTAATATTTTTTGTATTAGAAACGAGTGGAAAATATATTCAAATCAGAATTCTAATTATGAATCACCACAAGCAAAATATGCAATTTTTATTACTGTATTCAATAAGTAAAAATCATAAATTGTAAAACTAAAAGATTACAGAAAGGCTACCTACATTTTTCAACCGATTTCAACAAAACTTCTTTTTTTTTTTTTTTTGGCATTTAGTGTTTCTTATTGTCTTGCACACTTTTTTGCTTTATTTTTACATTCAGAATGCTTTAAAAATTCCATTTACAAGACAATTGTTTATAAAATTCTATTCAATTGGGAGACTCATAGTGATTGAAAACAATGTTTTTGTTTGAGTTTGGGTTTGACCAATTCGTAAAAAAAAAAAAAAAAACTAATTAAGATATGCATGTCCGTCAACCTTAAACAATAATCTTTGTCAATTTTATTTTTCAGTCTTTATGATGGTGGATACTTGATCTATCTCTTATTGTTATATCCCCGGGCAACGCCGGGCTCTACTGCCAGTATTTCTTTTTTTTTTTTTTTTACTAAATACTCTTGATACTACACAAACACTGTATTAAGATGGAATTTATCTGTTGCAGGTAACCGTTGAATATTTTAACTTACTTCATACAGTCACAGCACCATTACCATTACGGGTGAGTTAAATTATATAGCTTCATGTACACACATGCACATTACAAACACATTTTTTTTTTTTTTTTTAAATCTTATTCAAATTGGTTTTCAAATATTAAATACATCCAAATTCTTTTCTTACTTTTGTTGTCAAAATTAATCATATTAGATTTTTCTTCCTTTTATGTGCTTTTTAATTATAAATATTTAGTCTGCAATTGTAGCACCACATCAATCTTACAGAGGTAAGTAAATTATGACGACAGATCAATAAGACACACATATTTATTAATTGACTTTTGATCTAAAATTTTCACTATTTAACATTCAATCTATGGGATTAATATTCACTATTGAATTAAATACATTGACAAAGAAGTAGATTATGTTGAAAGATAAATTTGTTGTGGAAAATCTTTTTTCACATTAGTTTGTGGACATAATGATGTACTGATGTAGGTTAGGATGTCTAAAGTGGTGTATTCACCTATGCTATGTTAAAGTAGCAATGCTATAGTTTAATAGGTAAGAAGTTTTGTTTTGACATGGGGAAACAAATTTTGTCTTACCTGTACTGCAAGGGATAAATTTTTGGGGAACAAGGTTAGGGAGTGAGTCTCAAATCTGAAACTATTTACATTAAGACAGATATGCAATGTAATTGGCCCTGATCTGGCATCTCATCTACCATCTCTCTCACAGACGTGCCGTTACCTCCCTCTGTCTTTTTTTTACAAATACTTTCACGGTAACTGCTCCAATGAGCTGCTTTCACTGGTTCCCAGACTTCATCAATTTAAACATTCAACTAGGCTGGCATCTCTCTCTCACCCTTTCACTGTCGAAACTGTTAAATGTAGCTGTCTCTTCTACTCCAATAGCTTCATGTCTCACACTTCTCACCTGTGGAACTCCCTCTCCTTTTCTGTTTCCCTGATAGCCATAATCTTCAACTACTCAGATCTATCCCATATCCTTCTCTTCATCCTTTCCTCTATCACTCCTATTTGCTCTCACTCCAACTCTCTGTAATCCCTTGCATGTTAGTGGCTTTCCGCCTTGCTTGGGGGGAAACTCTTAAAAAAAAAAAAAAAAAAAAAAAATATTAGTCCATCCAATAACAAGGCCTCTGATCAAGAGATTGGAGGTTGTGAGGAGTGTGGAACCACCTCTTAATTGGTGTTATTCTCAGCTCCACCCTGACCTGGAGTGGTAGCACCTGTTAGGGTCCCAGCTATGGGCAAATAATGAACCCCCCAAACAAAACACTATGAAAGTATAAAAATACATTTTTATAGTAAAATTAACAAATATATTTTATGTAAAAAAAAAAAAAAAGCAACAATACATTTTATCTGTAGTTGAAGGCATACAATTGCATTCAAAATATATTTAGTTGAAACCATAAAATTGTTCAAATTATTTAGATTTCGGCATTAAATACCCCATAGAGATTGATATACTGCTAAAACAAAATCACCCATTTAAATGACCAACATGAAAGAACTCTTTCATGACATTAAGCCATATAATATCCAAAATTATCTTAAACTGTATTCTAAAATATATCTTCAACAAAACTACAGCATAAAACATATCATTGACTTTAATAATTATGTCCACACAAACATGTATATGCACAAAAGCTGAGTATCATCTACCATATATTCAACTGCAAAAGCAGAATAAAATTTTTATTAATCCAAAGCTCCCAAGAAAATTAAATTTCAGCATTGAATGACCCATAAGAAGTTGATATGCCATTAAACAAATCAATCCGTTAATTTGTTGTTACATTATATCTAAACTCCTTTCAAAGGTATCAAATGTATATTTCAAAAAGATTTAAAATCCTATAGAACATAGGGAGGGAAAGTAGGATCAATTATATACAGCCCCTGTATAAGCTTGTGATTTTTATGAGGTATGTCTGAAAATGCATGTTATTTAAAATTCACACAACATCTTTTCAATTAATGTGTACAATTGTATACCTGCTATGTTGACCTCAAAGAAGCATATGACCATATCAATAGAGACTTTTTCTCATCCGTAAGGAACCGTCTTCTAAGCTCTGACCCCACTGAATGTCTAGATCTGATAGAGGAACTATGTCAGTCCATAAAGTTATATATGCCTGAACATCCCATTATTGGATCATTTCAAGCCACATCAGGAGCCTGAGGAGGAAATGAGAGCCCAAATCTGTTAAATTTCTCCCTAGACTATGCTCCGTGCATAAACAAGCATAGATTTGAAGAGATAGGCATTAATCATTTAAGCATTCCGTGTTACATCACAAATAAATCTACTAATAAAAAACAGAATTCTTCTTTACCCTTTTATAAAATTTAATTAAAAATTCTTCATGAATACGAAAAGAATTGAGAAAAATATCACATTGCCTATTGTACAACTCCACCTACTTCATTGCACACATTCCACACTCGCTAATGGAGTTAGATACATAAAACCATCCACCCACAGGATAAAACAAGAATAAACCAATTACAGCAGATAGTGAATACATTTTTTCATTATTTGGTTATGGATTTATTAATGTAGATTTTTCTTTATATTTTATAAGACTTTTCTTTTTTTTTTTTTTTTTTTTTAACTGATAAATTCTTCAGTGATTTATTGAATATTTGACTTTTTTAAATCCTAGTTTATGACTTTGTGTGAGACAAGCAAACTGTATGAACCTGCCAGTCAATATGCAGAATTTGTACGAAGACTACCCAATACTAGCAATCCACAGACTGCAGAACCATTTGCCTTTGAACCTTATGTGCCTGTGTTTTTAATGTTAAAAACCTATTTTTACATTTTTTTTTCTTCAGAAATTGTTTGATATTATCATTTGTTACATGCCCCGTGTGTTTTTAATGTTATAAAACCTATGCATGAACATTTTTTATTCTTGGACTATATTTTTCCAATTATTATTGCTATTTACTGCTCTTTCACGGAATTGGTCTTTTTAACCCACCCAACTTCATAAATTGGCTTCAAGTATCTTACAACTTACCTTTGCAAGGGGTATAACTCTCTAAAATTTATATTTCTTAGTTATCCCCCTTAAGACAAAAATATACATATGTGAATAAAGACAAAAGGAAAACTTATCTGAGCCGCGCGTTTCATTCTCTGATAGACTTTATCAAGGCAAATGTAAGGATTTTATTTTGAAAGAAGCGTTTATAAGCAAAAATAAAAATGTTAGTTTTTCAAAATTTCTTAATTTAAGAGACGCTCAGAAATATTCATCAGGTTAACAGTAACCGTTTTAGGTACTTCCATCGAAATCGTTAAAAAAAAAAGCATAACATGAAGGAAAAGACGCCAAAGTTGACGAAAAAATTTTTATCGTCTGTTTATGTTATTATTAAGAGTTAAGAACAAAGTATTTTTTAATTATTTTATAAAATTTTTCCTTCTTTTTAGAACATTCTAATTTTTTATTAAAAAAAAAAAAATCCTTGTTTCTCTTTGTATCAGCGGAACTACTAAATAAAATTTTATCGCGTTTTTTTTTTTTTTTTTTGTATGAATCTTGCAAAAATAAAAATAATTGTCGCAAGTTAAAGAAAATTTCAGAAACTATTCACAAATGATGGAAACTATTAAAAATAGGTTTTCTTTAAAGTCATGGCAAAAATTTATTTTTTATTTATTTATTACCACCCCATAACTAATTTTATGAAAACTTTAGAAATTCAATCGCATTCGGTTTAGTGATTATATTAGTTAAAAGCACAAGGCTTTGAAGAAAGCAAATCCTGTTTTTTTGTTTTTTTGCAGAGTTTTATGAGGAATCGGTTGTTGCGCATATAGCATGTCTCCCCTCTCATGTCATCGATGTTGTCCAAAGTAAAGATAGTCCAATACATCATGGCACCTGCATAATTGCAGGAGTTGCCAGTACAAAGTCAAACATAAGATTGTCTTAGGGACTCTGGATCCGGATTTATCCTCAGGTTTTACTTCCAATGCATTTCCCATGATTGGGTATGGCTGCAAAACAGTGGAGGTTTAAAATCAAAGTTTTCCTTCTCTTAGATGAACTACACACCCGGGTTGACCAGCTCCATCTAAAAGAAGTATATATAGATACACACACACATATATATATATATATATATATATATATATATATATAACATTGGATGTCAGAGTAAAGAGTCATCACCAAATATATAATTATATATATTTTAAAAATACAAACTACAATGTAATATTTATTATTTACCAGATTTTAAAGAAACAACTAGGGGAACATTTTTTTTTCTTGCTCTATCAATTGTTAGATTTTGCCAAAAAAAATATTTAAACAAAAATTAGTGATGGGAAATTACCAGGATCTAGTAAAATTTACATTTTCACAAGTTCAATCTTTTTTATTATTATTATTTATTTTATTTTTTTTTTTAATATTTCATTAAAGTTCTGAAGGTTATTCATTTTATTTATTAGATTATCTGATGACCGAAAACCCAGTGTCCATTCAAGTGCTTCTTATTCTTCTGAAATTCTCTCTCAGGAAGGATCACCTTTATGTTATGACATCCATTCACAAGGTATGTGTGGTCAGATTTTGTTTTCTTTATTTTACTAAAATGCTCACCCAATTGAAGTAAATAGGAGTTGACATGCCGTTAAATCCAACATCCAATTGAAGTAGTGGATTACTGAATGAGGTTGTAGGAATGCAAGAGGTGGAAGGAAGTGCAGATTATGAGAATTTGTAGGATAGAAACGCTGACGTGCCTTAACCGTCTCGGCCACAAAGAACCTTTCGGTAGACAAGGTCAAATTTACTGCTTATAAGGCACGTCAGCGTATATGACGGTTCTGTATAGGATGCAGGTTCGAATCCTGTCAAAGAACAAATATTTTCTATGAAAATTTCTCGGACATTCAGGCCGGTAAATGTTATTTAATACTGTTTCTCATAAACAGAGCATTTGCTTAAGTACTTGTATCTATAAATAACAACGTTAAACATAAAAATGTTTTTAATAAATAAATTGTCGGACCATGTCCATTTCTTAATATATATATATATATATATTTCTCCTGATTCCATTTTTCATGCTGATAGCTGAGTTCAAACTCTCCCAGAGGGAGTTTGCATTCACTTCACACTAATGCCTGGAATAATGGAACTCTTTAACTCCATAGTCTGTCTAAGAGAAGATAATGCCAGAAAAATTGTCATTTTCAGCTTAGTGAACATCAAAGACAGGCACCAAGCTGAAAGAGACAACTTGGTGCACATGGGCTAATCTCCATTTGAAACTGTGCAAGTGACATGATGAAACTGCAGTAGATAGACAAGTGACATAGAATCATTTCTCTGCCTTTTTCTTCATCTACTTGTAGCCATAAAATTATTATTTGTGATTAGCTTGGTGGTGTCTGTCCAAAATCGCACTCCCCTCATATCAAACTTTGGGCTTCACTTAAACCAGATGCCTAAGGGGATTTCAGCGCTATCTTCTAGTGAGGTCCTTATTGACAAAATGAGACAAAATAAAAGTATATTTTCTTTTGTTTTCAGTATGTCCTTTGATCTATCTACTACCTTCTTCATCTGTGTTCACTTTTGATTTAATTTAAGCTTTTTTCCTTTCTTCAAATTATTAGTATTCTTACAGTGTCACAGGTTGAAGCTAAGAGAAAAATGTGGGATTAATTTCACTAAAATATCAATATTTGTCAGACTAATTAAAAAGTTCCTAGGGCATCTTTTGGGAAGTGTTTTGACAGAGGATGGAAAATGTGACATAGAAATCTGAAGACACATTGTAATAGGGAAAGTGCCTTCCAAATGCTAAGAAAAGTATCAAGAAATAGGAAAATTTCAATAGGCACAAAGGAAAGAGTGCTGAAGTGCAATGTAATATCAATCCTCCTTTGTGGCAGTGAATGCTGAACAATTTTCTCATCGATGAAAAGAAGACGTGGGGCAACAGAAATGTGATTCTATAGAATGATGCTGAGAATATCATGGATGGAGCATGTGAATAACAAGGATGCTTTAAGGAAAATGGAAGCAAAAAGGATACTTATACATAGAATCAGAAAGAAACAGTTGAAATTTCTGGGACACATATGAGGAAAGATGGCTTAGAGAATTTGACACTCACAGGACATGCTGAAGGGCAGAGGGAAACAGAGTAACCTACTTAATGAGTTTGTTTAAATAGATGACAATGATAGTAAAAAGGCAAACATTGCTAAGAGCTACAGAGAAAAGGAGATTATTATGAAGAACCATAACTGACTATGTCCTGAAGGGACATTGCACATAAAAAAAGTAACATTATGTACAATAAGGATATTGTTAATAGCTATTTTGAAATAGGAATCTGAAACAAAAAAAAAAATAATCTGGAACATAGAAAAAAAAAAAAATTAAGGAAGTTTTGTATAAATGAAACCTTGTTGAATTACACAACTTTTTTTTTTTTTTTTTTTTTTTTTGTCTTATAATATCATCCCATTTGAATGACACCAATCCAGTGATATCTGGCAACGATTCAATCCTCACCTACCTTGTGATCAAAACAGTGTGGGACAGGGAGAGGCTTTGATTGAAGTGACCAACTTCACAGTTAGCTGCAAGATTCAATCACGAAATACACCAATGACTGAGGATTGGACAGCATTGTCATGTAGTACAAAGGCCAGGACGCCCCGCAATGTTATAAATTTTTAATTAAGTAAACCTCATTTATCCTCTTCTTGTGCAGAAAGGTTGATATATCAAGTGCCTCTTTGATATTTTTTTTTAAGCATTTCACCCCAAGCAAGGCAGGAAGCCACTAGCATGCAAGGGGTTACAGAGGATTTGGAGCGAGAGCAGATAGGAGTGATAGAGGAAAGGATGAGGAGAAGGATAGTGGATAGATCAAGGCAACTGGAGATGTCAATTGACATTACATTTGAATAGTTGGAGAATATAGCTATCAGGGAAACTGGAAAAGGGGAGGGAGTTCCACAGGCGAGACGTGCGAGATATGAAGCTATTGGAGGAGAAGAGATGGCTACATTTAAGTTTCAACAGTGAAATGGTGAGAGTGGGATGCCAGCCTTGTAGGATGCTTGAATTCATGAAGTCTGGGAACCCGCGAAAGCAGCTCATCAGAGCAATTACCATGAAAGTATTTGTAAAAAAGACAGAGAGTCAATGACATGTCTGTGAGAGAGCGACTGCAGATGAGATGCCAGATCAGGGCCAATTACATTGCATATCCATCTCTGGATCTTATCAAGAACCCCAAGACAAACAGAAGGGGCTCCAAACCATATATGGCAGCAATACTCCATGCAAGGGCGAATGGTTGATTTGTAGATTTGAAGGATCGATTCCGAGGAGAAAAATTTCTTGGCATGGCACAGGGAACCAACTTTCCTTGTGGTGGACGAAGCAATTGACTCAATGTATTTGTTCCATCTCAGGTCAGTAGACAATGTGAGACCGAGCAGCCGCAGAGAGGTGTTCTCGAGAAGTTGAGCATCAGACATTCTAATGGGGGGCAGGAATGGTTCTCTGTGGTGATTAATAGAGAGCAGTTTTGTTTTTGAGGCATTAAAGTTAACCAGCCAATTCCTGCCCCAGTTCACAACCAATTGGAGGTCCTTTTTGAGAGGAATGGCCAGGTTAGTTTTGTCAGCGACACTAGATTTGTTTTTGAGGCAGGAGTAATTTAAAGTGTCGTCTGCGTAGATGTCTACTTGGGAATCTATGACGTTAGGAAGATTGTTGATGAAGATAAGGAACAGAGTAGGACCTAGGATGGAGCCTTGGGGATTTACCTTTCTTTATGACATAATTATGTTGTATATATATTTATTATTATTTTTTTTTTTTTTTTTTCAGGTTCACAAAATGTTGCTATGAAAGAGTGGCAATGTACTGAGATTGGAAGTGATTCTGACAGCAGCCAGTCTCCTGAGTCATCTCCTCCCACAAGCCCTCGGGGGCCAATCACTTTGGAAGCAACAACTACAAATTCCATGGAGGACCTTCTTCAGGGTTATTCAGAGGAATCAGAATGTAGTAAGTTATTGTTAAAAATAATTTTTTTTTTTTTTTCAATACTACAGAGTTAATTCTTTCATACATTTTGTAATGAAAAAAAAAAAAATTGTCTAAACATCTGTAACTGGTTAATGTGTATCATTTCTTGTACATATTTGATGTGTTTTTATTTATATTTTTCCTTTTACATTGGTTTATGCATTTGTTTCAATTATTTTATATATTTTTTCTTAGACATTTTTGTTTTATTTTACATATATTTTTATGTAATCATTTTTGTTTTATACAAATTTCTTTTTTCTGTTTTTTCCCTATTTTCATTTCCTCCCATTATCTTTTGTCTATTTTTTCCCCTTTATCATTATTCATATTTTAATTTTTTTACTGTTTTTTTTTTTTGCTTTCTGTTTTCACTCTTTTTTGTTTTTACACTTTCTTTTTCTTCCTTCTCTGTCAGTTTATTTTTTTTTTTTTTTTTCTCTCTCTCTCTTTTTTTTTTTTTTTTTTTTTTTCTTTTAGATTTTTCTGTTTTTATTCCAATTCTTCCTGGTTTTTAGCTTTGGACATTTCTCTGATTTTTCTGTTCTCTTTTTACTTGTTTTTTTTCTTTAGATTTTCTATGTACTTTTGTTTTTTACTTTCCTGGTTTTCTACATTTTTCACTTTTTTTAATTTTTAGTTTGTTTCTATTTTTTTCTGTAATTGTTTCTGTTTTTCTATTTTCCTGTTTTTAATTCTGTTCTTTGTTCTGCTTTTTTCTCTGTTCTACTATTTTGATTTTTACCTTTGCTGTTTTTTGTTTGTTTGTTTTTTTAAACTTTTGTGTTTTTAACTTTTCTAATATTTTTTTACTTTGTTTTTAATTGTTTTCTGTGTTTTTAGTTTTTCTCCTTTTCAAAAGATTTTCAACTTTTTTTTTTCTTGTGTTTTCACTCTTCTATTTTTGCAGTTCTCTGTTTTACTGTTTAAAATTTCAGATTTTTATTTTCTTAATTGTTTTCTTTTTTTAGTTTTCTGTTTTTTTTTTTTTTTTTACCTAGTTTTAGCTTATTCTGCATTTTGTCTTTTTTATTTTTCCCTCCCATTTTTAGCTTTTATTTCTGTTTTTTATAGTTTTCCTAGTTACTTTTTTTACATAAATAAACTCTTGTTTTTTATAAATATGTTTAATAAGAAATATTAGTGCCAAAGCAGTAGTATAAAAATGCACTATACTCATTTAATTCTATTGGCAAATTCTTTTACAGGCCAGCACACAAAATCTTCAAAAACTACTGATTCCTCTGGAGGCAACGTTAAGGTAACCATTGTTTTAAATTTTAACTCTGAGAAGAATTTTTTGCTATTTTTGACTAGTATTTTTGTCTTTTTTTTTTTTTTTTTTTTTTTTTTTTTACAATACTTTATGTCCAATATCTCCTGAAATAATTTCTACTAAGACTTGAACTTGTATCTCATCTTGAAAGCTTGTCTTCTATGTTAAGAATGTTGTTCATGAAAGATGATCTCTCAGGATATAGGATCTTTTCAAAAGCTACTATTTAAATTTTCTTTTAAATTATTGTAATAAATGAAGCATTATTCTTAGTTCAAATAAGTCAATATTGGAATGTTGCTCTAAAAGGAAAAGTTCAGAATTATATAGTATATAGCAGAAATGCCTCACACATAATAGTAGGGCATTAGTGATAATCTTCATCTAGCTAATGTCTTACTATTATGTGAAAGGTATTTCTGGTACAACCTGTATATTACACACCAGGAAATGTAGCAAATCTTATTCTTAAAATCCAATGACTTGATCACTAATATTCCAGACCTGGGATAATTTTTTTTTTTTTTTTTTTTTTTACTATTATTACTGCAGCAACACTATCATCATCATCATCATCACCATCACCACCTACATGGAGAATGTAGCCGCACTTTTGGAGTGAAATTGGAAGACCATGTAAAGTTATACAACACCGATGTTCCTCTTATTGTCAAAAAGTGTCTCAGTGAGATTGAAAAGAAAGGGATCACTATAAAGGTGAGAGAATGGAAGCATTGCATATTGTCCATCCTCTATTCAAAGACCCTTACTCACAGGTAAACGATAAACACCTGCAATTATTCTCTTTTAGGGCATTTACCGAGTGTCTGGTGTAAAATCCAAAGTAGAAAGTTTGTGCAAGCAGTTTGAAGCTGATCCAGAAGGTGTGGACCTCACAGAACAGCATCCCAATGTCATAACCAGTGTCTTGAAAATGTATCTAAGACAAGTAAGAAATATCTTTTTTTAATTTTCTAGTTATTATTTGGCTTCAGTTTACATTTTACCTGAACTGGGGAGTGTAATATTCATATAATTGTATGTGTGCCAATGAGATATTGTCTCTGTGTGTATATTAATGTATGTGTATATAAGATGCTTATGGCCATATCAAGTTAAAACATTGGTTCTCATATGATCACTAATGTTAAGCAACATTGAGCCTGATCAGTGCCTGGATGGGTGACTGCTTGGGAATACCAGGTGCTTTAAGTTTGAATGTTCAGGTTGCGTATCGGATAATGGCTCCAAAATTGGAAATCTGAGAACTAAGTTCCAAATCCAGTCGGGTTCATTATATTCACTTACCCTTAGGAAAGTGCATTGCATTTCATTGCAGTGAAGGGTTAGGCTGTGCCGAAATGACATACTCATTTGTTCTTCATAAGTGGAAATGAAGGTGTTGTATGGAAATAGCCTATACTTTTTGATTTACCCTCTTATAAATTTTTCCAGTTAGGTTCGTTATATTCATTTACTCACAAATACCTTTGGAGAAAGGTATCTATCTCTCCCTACAGCTATGGGTTAATTAGCAGGACTTCATTCATAAATCATTATCTACAAAAAATTCTTACAATTTAAAAACATTTTCTGGATTTAAGTAACTTGCAAAAGATTGATAAGCTGTAAAAAAACAAACCAATCAAACAATAAATACAGAAATGAGTATAAAACAAACTGAGGTTCTTTTTAATTTTCTATAAATATCTTATTTTTCTTTTTTAAATAATTATATAAAATGTAGAAAGTTTGCTGAGGAATGAAAATGTTCTCAGATTTCACAAATTTTCATACTGAAGTAATGCTGCTCTTCTTTTTTCTTTAAAAGGTGATTTCCATGCATTTTTTTTCTTTTCTTTAGCTTCCTGAGCCTCTGTTGACTTTTGATGCCTATTCAAGTTTCATACAAGTCGCTAAGGTAAGCTGCCATCTTGGATTAAGTTGATAAAGTGATTATCCCCTGATGAGTTAGAAGCTATTGTCAAGATAAATAACACAAACAGAATAAATAAAGTTTGCAATGAAAAGAAAAAAGGTCAAAATGGACGAAACGGCAATAATCATGCAAGCAAGCCAGCAATATAGTTAAAGCAAATCAAACAGGTAAGAAGGCAAAAGAATTCACAAACTATGAGTTGATGTTGTACACAAAAGCAAGGTCAGACAAGCAAACACAGAAAGTCTGTCTAGTAGTTAAGGCAGATCTCACCTCCTCACAAGGCAGGATGTGGCACAATTCCATTTTTTATGTAGGGTGAATCTTAGCCTGTAGGCCTGAGCAACCTACAACTTGTTTACCACCCCCAGACTTGACTCTGCCTGAAGGCAGAGAGATTGACAAGTCAGCCCGAACTGCCTGAAACAGCAGATCTGAACTGAGTCATGTCAAAACGCAAACTATCCCATTTTATTGGCTAAGAAAAATATCCCAGCATGCATTTCATGTATTTCTGACTGTAAGAGGGGGGGGGGCATTTGTAATCATTCCCACTGCGTTGGAAAATCAACATTCACTTCAGCCAATCACAAACAAATAGATAATTACAAACGAAACCTGTCAGATATACCAGGTGCTGTAAGTTTGGATGTGTGGGTGGTGTAATGGATAGTGGTTCAGAATTGTTAATCAGAGCTCCAATTCCAGTTAGGTTTGTCATATTCACTTGTAAATATTCTTGGAAAAAGTATGAATCCACCTCTTCTTCCCCCAGCTATAGGGTTAATTAGCAAGACTTCCTTCATTAAAATCATTATTATCTCAAAAAAAAATCTTACAATGTAAAAATATTTTCTGGCTTTAAATAACTTGCAAAGGTTGATAAGCTGTAGAAAGTGAATCAATCAATACATATTTTTTGCTAAAACTGTGATATTGTAACAGACATTTAGAAAAAAAAATAAAGAAAAAAATCAGACATTTCTAGATTGTTAAAATAGCCATACATTGACTGATTGAAACCAAATTTTGGGGAGAAGTGCAGCTAGGTTAAGGGGTACAAAGTACAATTGGTTTTACTACAGTGCATAGCATAGTACAATGAATTTTCATTCATTTTTTTTTTTTTTTTTTTTTTTGAAAAATTAAAAGTTCTATTATTTAACATACAAAATAATCTCACTATTTTAAAAACAATTTAATGATTAAAATAAATACTTCTCTATCTATAAAAGGCAAGGTGTGTGTGTGTGTGTGTAACAAATGCACGCCCGCAATCTTTGGCGGATTTGCACCAAAATTTACATGCACATGCTCCAAGTTAGTGGGAAAGCCAAGACCGACTTTGCATTTCCCAACTCCCATCGATAGTGGAAATAATCGATTTTTTTCATGCTTCTATGGCAGTTTTCATGTAGTTTGTGGCCATTTTCTACTGGCCAGAGTGAGAGCCTATAGTTGGCTGCCACGAATAGGCAGAAAGATTCTATTGGCCAGCGTGAGAGCCAACAGCTGACTGACATGAATGTTAACTAGCATGCAAAAAAATCAATAACTGCATTCGTCACAAGTGGGAAAAATTTAAATCTGCATGGCACTTTACTCCAATTGGCTTGCTTAAACTCAACGTTGATTCTGATTCCGCAGAACTGGGTTGGGTGTGAAAAAGTATTTGTTGTTAACATTCTTTTTTCATTCGGTTTTTCCAAGCTGATCGTTTTGTGTTCCTTTTGTTTAGTTCTTTTTTCATAACAGATTTAATGTTTAGTATAGAGCTTAGAAAAAATTCACAGTGTGAGATAGGCAAGAAGTAAGGCATGTAGCAACATCAACATGGCAAAGGGCACTCCTTTAAAGGCAAGGAAGGGCAAAAATATTTTAAGTCAAGTGATAGCGATTACTGTACGAGTCATACGATTTTTGAATCAAGCACGGGCAACACCAGGCCATGCTGCTAGTATTTAATAAAAATGCAATATTGTTTGATGGGGGGGTGCATATCTTTTCTTTAAACTTTTATATACAAGAATCCATTTTCCGGTTTACCCTGCGTTTGCAAGAACTATAAACAAATCACAAGGCTAAACGCTTCAAAAAGTTGGAATTTGGTTCCAGAAAGTGATGTAGGCAGCTCATGGGGAGGCTCTACATTTTCCAGCAGTAATTCTGCATCCTCCCACATGATCTAGGTGTGAGTGGCTGAGAGTTTTCACTATTATATCATCCCTCAACATGTAGTCTCCAATCTCTCCTGATTTGATTTCCTTAGACAACTACATCTAGGTTGTCCTCAAGGACACTTACCACTGACCTACAATATGAGATTTGTTGAAAGCTATTGTGAAAGTAACAAAAACTACCTGATCTTTTTCTCAAGTGATTGCATGCTTGGGAAGTCACTTTTGAAACTCTCCTGGAGTCTGAAGGCATTTTTATGGAATAACCTTTATTTTTCTTTATATTATAATTTGTTCTCAATTACTTGAAGCACTCTTTATATACTTGAGACTGAACCTCACATCAACTCTAGACTGGTTGTTGAATAAGAAAATCACCATGTTGCATATTATCTCCAGTCACCAGTTAAATGTTTTTACTTAGTGACTATCATGTATTTTTTTCTTCAAATTGTAAATAACCCATTTAATGAATACATAACATTGTAAATTATTTCTTGCTCTTTTCCCCAAAATGTTAATGGATATGCGGGTGGTATAATGGATAGTGGCTCAAAATGAGAAATCAGAGAGCTGAGTTCAAATTCTAGTCAAGTTTCTTGCATTCGCTTATGTGCAAATACCTTTGAGTAAAGTATGAATACATCTCTTCTCCTCCCAGTTGTGGTTTAAATAGCGAGACTTTCATCTAGAAAAATCATTGTTATTCTCAAAAAAAATAGTTAATCCAATATTAACCTCCCTTCCCAATGAATTATTCTTACAATCCAAAATGATTCAGCTTGAAATAACCCACAAAGAATTGATAAGAAATAAAGAACAAACAAATCAAACAATCTCAACAATGAAAAATTGTACTAATCAACATACAAACTACTGTCCATGTTACAATGACTATTTAGAATACCACAAGTTACAAAGTTGAATAGAATTTATTATTTGAGGATACACTTCATTTTTATTTTCCAGAGAGACATGGTTGGGAATCTTAGCAAAGAGCAGACAGTTCAGAAATTGGACGAATTAATACAGAAATTACCAATTGCCAATCGTAAGACAACGGCTCTCATTATATGGCATTTGCGTCAGTAAGTTTTGTTTTTGTTGCTCTTCTTTTCATGTTTCATTTTTTTAAATTTTTTATGGCATCTTTTCCTATTGTTTTAATAGCATTAAGGAAAGGTATTTTTGTATTTTTTGTCATTTCAGTTTATAAACATAAAATAAAGAAAAAACTTAAGCTTGTCTTTAACTTTGAAGTATTCTTTTAAAATGGAGCTTTTCCTTCTTTGTGTTACTCACGTTCTTACCACATATTGGCAAATTCATTTTAATGACTTTTTCAACTGCATCATTGTATAATCCATAAGTGGTCTTGACAACTCAAGAACAAATTTCATTAATTTTTCTTATTTTTCATTTTTATTTTCTTTACTCTCTTTCCTCACCACTCTCCTCTCTTCTTTTGCCCTCCTCTCTCTCTCCCATCTCTCTTTCACTCTCCTCTTTCTCCTGAAAAACAAGAATTTTTTAATGCTAAATTTTAAATCATTTTTTATTTTATAGAGTATCAGAGGAAGCCAATGAAAATCAAATGAATGCCAGTAACTTAGGAATTGTCTTTGGTCCAACGTTACTTCGGCCATTGTAAGTAAAAATATTTATTTTCATTTTAAGAAAGACTAATTATTGTACCTTTTTAAATTTCAATAAAAATTTCACAATTATCAATTTTTTGATGAATATTAATATTTCTATTGCTCCTTATTGCAACTCCCAAATCCTCTTTATTCTAGGGTTGTTTGTATTTTCATAGTGGAAATAAAGAATAAACCTTTGGAAATATTTGAAATTTACACCCTTCTTTTCTCTGGAAGTCTTCCTGTCTGGAGTAGTTTCTTTACTAATTTGGCCATGATGATCACTGGTTACAGGTTCAAATTTCAACATAAAGCTTACATTCTTTATTTTCCCTTAATATCTAATTTTCCATCTTTTGTTTTTTAAGAATTGGATTAGAGAGTTGGATTTTCTTAATACCAAGGGACATAATCCTTAATAATAATTAACAATGCTTCATATAAGAAATTTATATATTATTCCAAATAGCATTTGTTTGTAAAACTTACGATATCTCAAGTAGGATTTAATAAATAACTGATTTAAAACTTTCATTTACTCTATGATTACATGTATTGGTGATATGGGAGTGTCAGGAATGAAGTAGTTATGGTGGCATTCAACTTTACTTACTGTTATCCACTTAGATTTAATCATTTTGTACATTAAACATATTTCTAGTGGTAGAAAAAATAAAATTTGGTTTAGTACTATAGTTTTCATTTTTTTATGTAAACTTTATTTTAGTAAGTTTCAACACTGTACCAAAAATCTGGAAAAAGGGTCAAGAATTAAGACCAGCATTACTTATAGAATGTATAATGTATATTCATTGCTAATGTTTTTTTTATAGAAATCCTTTGTAAATGTTTTTACTGTGAAAGTCTCTGATCGACAATTTTGATCATAAGTCATTTTTCTTCCAATGTATCAGTCAAATAAAACAATTTTTTACAATAACAGCCAACCCAAGACTCAGTAATTCATAACAAAATTCTTATGAACCTCATCAAACACAGCTTTTTTTTTCTCTCTCTTTCTCTCCCCAATGGATCCTATTTAGGGGTTGTCCTAAATTTACCCATGATTTTTTTTTTCACTTTGGACTATTGTAATAAATCTATTTTTCATCAGTAGCAGCTCTCTTGAGAGAAGCCTTGGTGAGTGCAATCCAGCATAACAAGCAGCAGCACTCACCAGGCTCCAAGTTCTACACTCAGGATTGTCCCACAGGACAATAGCCTAGTGGATAAAAGCATTGGTTTGTGAATTTGTTGATATAGTAATTGTGAGGACAGTGGAAATGGAGTGAGGAATAACTGCAGCATTAAATAAGAACTATATATAGAAATCCTTTGGTCAGTGGAACAAGAACAATCTACTTCTGTAGGTTAAATAAACAGTCCATTTTGAAATTCCCTGAAGATTACCCAGATCGGCAAGTGGCCAATGAAGACCAGCAGACAAAATAGCCAAAACATTCCAAATGTAAATAATGATAACTCCTTATCCCAGTAATTCAGACAGAAAGCAACTCTTGTCTAAACTTGACATTTTTCTATATCAAGCCTAAATAGAAAAACACATGTTTAACTGATGGCCAATGTTCCTTTCCAGAAGCCCACATGAAACCCATTTTCCTTTATCAACTTTTTGCTGCATGCTTCCCTGAATGCCATTCTTACTCTGTTCTGTGTCCATTGGTTCATCTCCAGTGAGATCACTCTTATCAATCCTGCAGCCCCCACATTGTGTATCAGTATATGCAGGAATATCGGTGAAGAACTGTCGAAGATCAGGCTTGACTCCTCTCTATCCTGGTTATGCTTGAAACTTAACTAACTTCAACAACACTCATTAACAAGTATAAAAATAACTTTTATTTATAGTACTATAGTTGATTAAGACCATGAATACATAAACAAAAGGGATTTGAAGAAGTTTCCCTGTATAAGGAATTCTTAAGCAGGGAGGAAGAGGTTGATTGGCAGTTGCAGTTATGGCTAAACAGCCCAGAGTTGTTCAACTATTTAAATGAAGGCAGCTGATGAGTTCAAGAAATGGCGTAAAAAACAAGTCTTTAGCTGATTGAGGCATCACAATCATCCGTCGGGGAGAGCGTTGGTCTACTAGCGACGAGACCAGTTTATCTTACTTTGGCTCTGTTGGCAACTGCTTTTATGGGGGTGCAAACACCAATTGCACTGCTCTGATTGGCCAGCCAATAATAATGCTTGACTAATGGTCTTGTGTCATACGCCTTAAAGGGGAGGAAGGAAAGCCCCCAAGAACCCAATATGATTAGTGGTCCAATCAAAATAATGGCCCTGTGTCATAAGTATCAGAGGGAGAGATGGGAAACTCCATTCCAGCCCTCCTCTCAATGGTGGACCAATCAAAATTGTGGCCTTGCATCACTCATATCCACCTTCAGTGAAACATTTTCCATGTTCCAGAATCTCGCCCTCATTTAACCTGATTAGCACAGGTGTCATTGTCTGTTCTATCTGAAAGTGTGTTATATCCCTGATCAAAATAAACCTGACCTATAAAGATTTGCTTTGTGTCTCTTATTCCGATGAACAATTCCTTTATCAAATGAGAACAACACTTAAGTTAAAGTTCAACTTAGACTTAAGACCTAAGACTGTACCTAATGGCCAATCCCACCCAAGCTTAAAATTTCACATCTCACACTATACTCTATAAGTAGATCACCAGTCAACTTTTCACACCAGTCATGGTGTCTTGTCTTGCTTCAGAATTTTTTTTCTAAATTTTTTTAAATGACATAATTGCTTTAATTAATAATTGCTTGCAAAAGCAATAATGCATCAAAGACAATTTTTCTTTCTTAAAGATAGCACTGGAAGCTTTTGCATCATCATAATATAACAATATATATGATTAATTTTTGGTATGTATATTTTATCATGTTATATCACAAGTCTCTGTAATCCATTAGGTCCATAGGGGCACCACCTGTTCTGTATAGTTACCATTTTCCTGGTTTCAGAATTTTTTCTAAGTCTCAAATAGTTGCAATGGGTGTGTCTAAAGTAAGCCTGACAGAACCCATCCCTCCTCTTCAGACTGGTTTTGAATTCAGCTTTCCTTCTAGACTGGTTAAGACTAGAAAGCTTAGTCTAACCTGTCATTTAACCCTTTTCTGAAGAGTATCTGTGTGAAAATGAATGCAATAGACTAGCTTGGAATTTGAACTTACCTTGCCAGCATCACTTTCTACCCACACATCAGAATATATTTTGCATTTTGGCAGTTTGTGCCACTCGTGTGAAAGCCATTTTCCTGGCTTCAGAATTTTTCCTAAGTCTCATAAATGGTATAGAACAATTGACTAATTGCAAAATAAAAATAATGCCAGGAATTTTTGCATCAATTTAACTGACATGGTTGAAACTGATGCCTTATTTCAGTTTTTTTTTTTTTTTTTTTTTTTCTTTTACCAGGGAAGGAACAGCATCTCTCTCTTCTTTAGTTGATACACCTCATCAAACACGAGCTGTGGAACTTCTGATTACTTACGCTGATGTAAGTATATTTTCAGTTGATATAGCTTATTATTATTATTATTATATCTTGATAGAAGGACATATAGGATTGTATTATTGCTGAATTTCCAAATAGCAATAAACCTTTGCCTATTGAAAAAATATTAAAAAGTTTAAAAGGAAAATATTAAAAAAGACAAAAAGAAATCTTCTTAGCTGACGTGTTTTTGTCTTCTGAATGACTTTATCAAAGCAATGCATTTGCTTTAATAAAATCCTTCAGAGGACTTTTGCAGATATACTTTATCTGAAATATATATATATATATATATATATATATATATATATATATATATATATTAATATTTTAATATACCATTTATTTTTCTATTATTTACTTTAGTTATTTAGAAACATTATTTCTGATTTGTTTTACTACTGAAACGCTGTATTTGATGGTATATATATATATATCCCCCCCACACACACACCAAAAAAAATAATGGCACAAAAATATCCCACAGATCTTGTATACATTTAAGTTTTTCTCAATATCCCCCCCCCCGAAATGGTTGGGGGAAATGCCATCAAATATAGTAGACACTAATTAAAAAGCAAGAATTTAGTTGTTTGTTTTTACATGCTAACAAAATTTTCATAGTAAATTTTAACAATTATTAATTTTTGACTAATATTTACTTTCATCTTATTTTTTTTAGTTAACTTTTATCACTGATTTTATCTTTAAAAATTCAGTTAATAAGACTAATAATGATATTTGCTCATTTATTTATCATGCTGACAAAATTGTTTATATCTGATTGCCAAAGGTTTCATTTTAATCTATCCTTAATATATTTTTTGCAAATTTTGGTCAGTGAAGTAAATGTACCATATTTGATGACATCAAATCTAAGATCTACTTATTTTCCCCAAATATTAATCTCATAAATTTGTAATAAATTCATAAAAAGAAACCCATTTTGAAATGAGTCATATAGGATATTGAAGTTCCAATAACATTCCACATAAAAATCTAATAAATTTGTTTTTCTTAATATTCTCTATGGAAATGACAAGAGTTAGGAATCTTATTTGGGAATCATCAAATATGGTCACTTCAGCTGTAGAAATTTTTTTTTATTATACTCTATTTCCACTTGTGTTCTGATTTTCATAGCAACTTTTTGGAGAGAAAATGGAAACAGTGCTGACCTCAACTCCTGACAGTAAGACTTTACATTACTTTAAATTCACTCCTTTTCTCTCTCTCTCAAATTCCTCACTCTCCATAGCTTTCTTTCTACCATGTCTGTAAATTGAATTTTCATGATTCTTCTTGGAAAATTTAGTGATTCCCCATTGTATTCTCTATATGAAATACATTTGCTTTAATAAAAAAATACTTTCCCTGTAAACATTAGACCTACAGGGTGCCCAGTAAAAATGTGGTAAATTCAGAAAGACACAGGACAATTGTTGAAAAACTGGTGACAATTGATGTGTCTAAAAAATGATGGAAGAATTTCTGCACATTGCATCGATCCCCACATTGGATATTCTTCTTTGAAAAGTACGATAACTTGACTCTCAGAATCAGTGAGTTGTTTAGCCAGACGAAAAGACCAGAATGAAAGATGAAAGTTATCTGCAAATAACCTTTAATTGACGAGTCACAAGACCGAGCAGTAATTAATCATAAAAAAAACAATCAGAGTTAAGTAATTACCCAAGAGTCGAATGATTATTCAAGGTCATGAACATTCAAGAAATTTATTCAAGATTATTTATTCCTGAAATATAAAACAGTGATTATAAATTTGCCACTTTTTTTACTGGGTACCATGTACAAAAATAGATAATTCTAACTCTTTATTTACATTGTTTGGACTATCGTCCTCATCTCTGTTGCCATATTTATCACCAAGTTTCGGCCATTGTATGTTCCGGCCTTCTTCAAGTGCTTGGTATGTCAAACTGAACTGCATAAATCCAGTGGATAAAAGCGGATAACTTGGAGAGGGGAATTAACAGGAGATAACTGATAACTGACATCCATTAGACATGGCACATGGAACTAGAACAGTCTACCCCAGCGAGCGAAATAAAGGGTTCAGTTCGACATTCCAACCACCTGAAGAAGCTGGAGTGTACAACAGCTTGAACATTGTGATAAATATGGCTACAAAGATAGTTTGAACAATGTAAATAGTGTGCATAATACCTCATCTCAGAAATGTGGACAAATTCTAACTCTTATTGACAAATGTGAATTAATAGTACTTGCATATGATTTGTTAGCTGCTAATGTTGCAAGTTTATTGAATCACTGATCAGCTGATAGGTAATTTTGATTGATATCTTTCACAAGGGTTCAAATCCTAACAGTGATAGACATTTGTTTATAGAGAATAATTCAAATTAAAACAATAATAGTAGAATATTTTGTTTTAATTTCAGGTTCTTCTGGAAAAGAGAAACTTGAACGAGTTCCTTCTTTGAAGCCTTCCAGGTAAGTGAAGCTTTGTTTTGAAGTTTCATTAACATCAGATATCTTTTTCTTTTTCTCTTCCCCCTCTTTTCTCATTTCGTTTTACTCCTCTTTCTAGTCTCTTTGCCCTCAGTTCTTTCCTCTTCGCCCCTGTTTATTCTTTCTCCTCTTTAACCCCAGCTCTTCCTTCTCCTCTTTGCCCCCAACTTTTTCTTTCCCTTCATTGCACCCATTGCCTCATTCTTCTTTTTTTGTTTTTGCCTCCACTCTTTTTTTTCTGTCAATATTAAGTAAAGTTAAGTATATATTAAGAAAATGTCTTTCTGTTGTATACCACTGTACTTCAATATTATACGACAGGAAATCGTTTTCTTGATATTTACTCATATTTAGTTAATATTGACAGATGGTCAGTAGGAAGATCGTGTGGCACTAAATTTTTCAATAAAAAAAAATGTCTTCCTTGAAAATCATTTTAACTCTTAACTTTTACATTATTTACATTATTCGGACTATTGTCCTCATCTTTGTCACCATATTTATTACAATGTTTCAGCCCTTGTACACTCCAGCCTTCTTTAGGTGGTTGGAATGTCAAACTTAACCCTTTATTTCGCTCACTGGGGTAGACTGTTCTAGTTCCACGTGCCATGTTTAATGGATGTCAGTTATCAATTATCTCCTGTTAATTTCCCTCTGAAAGTTCTCCACTGCCTTAACCGTGTATTGAACTCCTTGAGGATAAATAGTATAGGCGTTGGTTAGATCCAGTGGCAGGACCCAAAGAGTGTGAGTTCAATACCCGGTTAAAGCAGTGGAGAACTTTCAAAGGGAAATTAACAGGAGATAACTGACATCCATTAAACATGGCACGTGGAACTAGAACAGTCTACCCCAGCAAGTGAAATAAAGGGTTAAGTTCGACATTCCAACCACCAGAAGGCCAGAGTGTACAACAGCCGAAACATTGTAATAAATATGGCGACAATGATGAGGACAATAGTCCAAATAATGTACTTAATACTTCATCTCAGAAATATAGACAGATATCTTAGCTTTTAGTTTGGTTGGAATCTCAGTCACTGGCACCAAAGGAAAATGCACAACTATCCATCTAACAAGTCACTTTCAACTAATCAAGTTTTCCTGATAAAATAAAAAATGAAGTGAAAATATCTACCATTAATTTTTGACTAGTATTTCTTTCTTTTATAATTTGAGTTGCATTTTATCATAACTTATCACAAACTGACAGTCTAAGTTTTGATGAAAGAAATAAGTAAAGAATTTAGTAATTGTTGACAATGGTTCATCTAATATAAAATTAAAATCAAGAAGCGAAAAATTGTTTTACTTGTAAGAAACAAAATAAACAATTGTTTTTATTCATTTAAATTTTTTTTGAAAATGTAGAGAACATACCCAAAGTATTTTTCAAAGATCTGTTAATAGTTTAGTTTTGTAATCACATAGAAAATTATTTAACTCTAAGACACTAACCATGGGTATATAGTACCCAGCGCAAATTTTCCTATTTTTAATTACAATTTTCAGTACCTGATTTTCTTACCTAAATAATGTTTTTCAGTTCCTATTAATGTTAACTCAAAGTACAAAGTTTGAAGTGCCTGCATGTAAAATATTTCAAATAAAGAATTATATTTAATATTTTTTTTGATATTTTCAAAATCAGGTATGATATACCCATGGTTAGTAGTGGTGTAACTTGAATTGATGGTTAGTGTTCTAGGGTTAAATTTGAAATTAAAATCAATGTATCCATAATTGTTTTCTTTCTCTCTATGTATCTTTTCTGCATTCACCTTCTCAAAATGATGGCTTTTATATTTTTGTTTTTCTTTATTTTAGAAGAGATCAGTCATCAGAATCTGCTGCGCCTGAAGATAGTTCAACCCCCGAGGTATGAGACCAAATGCTTGCTTAATTCTCTTTTGTTGTATTCTGCTTTCACTATTCCTCTCTGCTGTTACATTGTGCGTTTGTTGATGTAAACGATGCTTTTTCTAAGTGTTTCTAACCAGCTCTTGGTCAGTTGCCTGCATCTGTAGCCAAGTCATCAAGCAGTTTCTTTTGGCTATACAAATAAGAAAATATATGTAAATATTACTTTTCCTTTAAAAATAATTTTATTCCAAAGTAAATATCTTTTAATTTATATTTTAGTCAATTATTTGGGGAGGAATTAGGTTATTTGTTATAGGACACCTTCAGCATTTAATGAGTTACTTGTCTTTATCTGACTTTTCCTTTTTGTTTTGCAAGTTATTCCCAGCTATGTGTTCAATTTTGAAATGAGATTATATTTTCATGAGTGAATTTTGGTTGAAGCATATTTTGGAATGAAGACCAACTTGTAAAAAATTTTTTTTGTTAAAAGTACAGCCTCACTCCTTACTTAATTGTTTAATGACCCCAGGACTTACATCTAGCTATAAAAATCTTATAAAATAAATTTTAAAAAATCCAACCAATCAGTATTGTACAGTGTACAAAAACATTGATCATGATCTTTTTTTCTCTTTCTTCAAAATGATTTAATGAATAAAGTCGGTCAGATATATGCCAAGCGGGATACACACTTAGGTGATCATGTATCTTTTGATACATGAATGATGAGGCGGATTTTTTTCCTGCAGTAGGTTGCCATTTCCTTCTGCGGTTGACCAGTTGCCATCCAAGGCTATAGAACCCAATCTGTCTTGCTATTTACCCATAGCTTGAGAGAGAAAAGGATTAACACCTTTCAGAAGGGTATTAGCACATAAGTGAATGTAATGGATTTGACTGAAATTTGAACTTGGTTCTCTGATTACTCAATCCAAGCTGCTATCCATTACTCCACTGTGCCTAAAATAAATAGAATGTTACTTGTATGAAATACTTCCATTATGAAAACCAAAGTAATGTGCAGAATATAGAGCTGATTTTTAATTTATATTTACTGCTCAGTAAACTACTATATAAACACTTAAATATAAATTTGATTCCTGTCAAACCGTGAATTGAAGGTCGTTCACAACGGATTCTCCTCCAGTTTCTACCCCACGAACGCAGGTGTTCCTCAAGGCTCCATCCTAGGCCCCACTCTATTCCTTATCTATATAAATGACCTTCCTGACGCCGTAACTTCTCAAGTCGGCATCTACGCGGATGACACCACAATTTATTCCTGCCTCAAAAACAAATCCACTCTCGCTGACAAAACTCACCTTGCCGTGCGCCTCGAAAAGGACCTCAAATCGATTGTGAACTGGGGCATGATTTGGCTGGTCAACTTCAACGCTTCGAAGACAAAACTGCTCTCTATTAATCACCACAGAGAGCCTTCCCTTCCCTCCATTAGAATGTCTGACGCTCAACTTCCCGAGAGCAACTCTCTGCGGCTTCTCGGTCTCACGTTGACTGCTGACCTGAGATGGAATAAATACATCGAGTCAATTGCCTTGTCCACTGCGAGGAAAGTTGGCTCCCTGAGCCGTGCTAGGAAGTTTTTCTCCCCTGAGTCGATCATCCAGATATACAAATCCACAATTCGCCCTTGCATGGAGTATTGCTGCCATATATGGTCTGGCGCCCCTTCTGTTTGCCTCGGGGTTCTTGATAGGCTCCAAAGGCAGATATGCAATATGGTTGGCCCTGCCCTGGCGTCTCGTCTACAGTCACTTTCTCACAGACGCACCGTCGCCTCCCTCTGTCTGTTCTACAAATACTTTCATGGAAATTGCTCCGAGGAACTGCATTCGCTGGTTCCCAAACTTCATGAGTTCAAGCGCCCTCTGAGGCTGGCATCCGCTCTCACCCCTTCACTGTCGAAACTCATAAATGTAGCCGTCTCTTCTACTCTAATAGCTTCATGTCTCGCACCTCTCACCTGTGGAACTCTCTTCTCCTGTTTCCCTGAGAGTTATAATCTCCAGCTATTCAAGTGTAATGTCAATCGACATCTCCAGTTGCCTTAATCTATCTACTACCCTCATCCTTTCTTCTATCACTCCTATCTGATCTTCCTATTTTCTGTAACCCCTTGCGTCCTAGTGGCTCCCCGCCTTGCTTGGGGTGAAATGCTTAAAAAAAAAAAAAAAAAAAATGTTACAAATGGTGCAAAGATCACTTTAAAGTAATCTGAAGCTGGTTGAAAACCAACCTATTACTCACATAGTATGCCTTGTAGTCAAATACTAAGTGATCAGAATTTGATTGTTAAATGAGGAGTGGTTGTATATTCTAAAAATTTAAGCAATAAAAATATTCTTATTGTGAAATGTGCCTTATTTTGATGTTTAATTTGAATGTAAGGGAAATTAAACAAATGGATGCATTTCTTTCTACTGAAATAATTTGTAGACCTTTTTAAAGTAATTTTTCCTTTTTATTACAAAAAATTTGATAGCACTAGAATTTAAGAGAAAAATCTTTTAACTTCCAGCAGCTTAGCTGAACAAATTATTCATCTGGGATTCTGTTTTTATATTCTTCACAGTAATTCAGAAAAACAATATGAGAAAATCCAACTCTAAACATTTTAATTAAACAAATACCAATCATGTGACTTTTTTATTAAATGCTGATGACTTTACTGCACGATAAGCAAATTGTTTTCGTTTTTTTGTTATTATTTTGTTGTTTTTTTGTTTTTTTGCTTTTGTTGTTGATCCTTAAAAATAATCTTTAAATAATACACTAAATTTTAAAATATGAAGTTGCACTTGAAAAATTATATTCCAATTTTAGGATTTTTAAAATTAATTCTTTGCAATAAATTAGCTATTAAATAATAATGATTATTCTGTGTCAAACTCTTAGCTCAAAATTATTTCAATTTAGTCGTAAAGTTACATTCTTTTTTAGCTAATTTTCTTCATACTATTTTTTTTTTTTTACATCTAGCAGTAGTAGATATAATAGTATTGTCTAAAGTTCTTAGATGAAGCATTTTCATTAAATAACCAACATGATAGGAAAATATAAAATAACTTGAGCATTGCAATAAAAATATTCAAAATTAAGATGAAAGATAAACTAAGCTGAAATTAATAACATTACTTCATCTAAGAAAATCAAACAGTTTAAAACATTGTTTTCAAAAATTTTAATGAACAGAAACCTGAAAGATTTGTTATAAGTTTTGTATATTAAAAGTACAACCTGTTTCTGATGAAACTTTTTCTAAGAAATGAAATATTACAACATCAACAAGAATAAATCCCTAAAGTCATTTTCCACATGATGTTTTGTATTGCAAAACAATCTTCCTTTACCACTTGGAATCAAGATATTTATTCTTTGCTAAATTTTTTTAAAGATTTTAGTGAAAAAAAATCATTTTCTTTCTATAATGAGATTCCTGTATAATGTCACATTGGCAAATTATCTTGCACAAAGATAATCATTCCATTTTACTGCCAACATCACTATTTGTAAATTGTCTTGAATTATCAGTAAAATGATCCAGAACTTTGGAAAATATCAAAATCTCTCTCGCACACACACACATAATAATAATTATTATTATTATTATTAATATTATAGCTTATAAATAAAAATATAATAATATTTTGCTTTACTTTGTATTGAGCATCTATTTTAAATGTTACGAACTGTGGATTTTTACTCTATTCTTTCTCTTATTTGGAGATATATATATTATTTTAGGATATTGCATCAAAATGTAAATAAAGCTACACAAATGCAATCATGTTTCCATGTGTATTAACACATTTCATCACGCATTCATATGGATGGAGATATATATATATATATATATATATATATATATATATATATATATATATATATATATATATATATATTTTAAATAAAAACAGACCACGTTAAGGTTCCAGTTAATAAATTATTTCACCACAGCCCTTTCAAAGGACTACAGATCATCAGACTTTACTTCCAAAGGTTTAAATGAAAAGAAATTTACACATTTTTGACAAGCCGTATTAAGCATATTTAAATTAACAAAGTGAGTGGGGAGAGAGAAGACATGAGTGAGTTAGATGTAATTTAAAATTTCTATTCTTTCATACTTAAAATTACTTGAATATGTTCTCTCATGACTTCCTTCTCTCTTTTCCTTATGTCTTTTTTCTACTCTACCCCTTCTATATCAATATATAACTTCCGTTAAATTAACCATTTAAATGTGCCAATGTCTGGACCTCCTCAAGTAATTTTAAGTATGAAAGAATAGAAATTTTAAATACATCTAACTCACTCATGTCTTCTCTCTCCCCCCTCACTTCGTTAATTTACATATGCTTAATACGGCCCGTCAAAAATGTGTAAATTTCTTTTCATTTTTCATTTCAACCTTTGGAAAGTAAAGTCTGATGATCCTTTAAAAGAGCTGTGGTGAAATAATTTATTACATGGAACCTTAAAGTGGTCTGTTTTTATTTAAATTATTTGCTCTGGATTTACATTGAGCTCTCTGGATTTTATCCTCCTTATACGGATTACCTAGTTTTTCATAAACTAAATATATATATATATATATATATATATATATATATATATATATATGAAGAAATATAGTCTTAAGGTGTGCTATATTTATGGGATAAAGTGCTCAATATCAGAGATAGTGTGTGTAAATATAAAAGTGAACATTGATGTCAACACTTAGAGGCAACTGGCTGTTTCATGCTAGACGCAATCATCAGGCATATATATATATATATATATTTATTATTACTTATTTTTTGTAGATACTCATGTTTGAGTAATTGTTCTGCTTATTTATTAAACAATATATTTATTTTAGCCTACCAATCTGAATATTCAAGAAATCTTATTAAAGAAAAATAAGAAAAAGAAAAATGCCAGAGAGTGCATTGTTTTTATATATATATATATATATATATATGATTTCTTGAGTATTGAGGCCGGTAACCAAAAATAAAAAAAAATATACTGCCTAATAAATAAATGCAGTGTCTACTCAAATACAGGTATCCACTAAAAATAATGTTTAAATAATGAAATCTGTTGGATTAATAAGTAAAGATCCATCACTACTTTTTATATGCATAGCATTTATTTTAAATAAACATGTTAGATTCTTTAAGAAAGGATTCATTATAGGTTGGTCATACAATATGTTTTAGATGTGTGTTTATAGTTGGTAATATTGTTAATAGGCCCTTTGTAAAGAATTATGTTGTTTTTTTAATTATTTACAATTAAATTATTTTAAATTGTTTACAATATAAAAGAATTCATGTTTGAGAGATATCACAAGACCTAAAAGCTGTCTATGAAAACAGAGAGAGAGAGATTTACTTTTAGAAAACCATTCACACTTTTTTGTGATACACAGGATCAAAACTGGCCATAAGTTTGATTTTATTAATGCCACCCTAATTAAAAAAGAACATAATTCTTTACAGAGAAAGTACTTCAAGAGCCTGCTAATTACCAACTATAAATACTCCTCAAAAACATATTACATCACCAAGCTTTATTGAATCCATTCTTAAAGATTCTAACCTGTTCATTTAAAATATATATTGATACACACGTGCACACATTTTTTTTGCATATGTTGCCATTTTTAAATGTTGGCAGTTATTTACTCAATCATATTTACCAGCAATAGACAAAATACCTCTTATCATATGTAAATATACAGAAGTAAGTTTTTCAAGCAAGGTAAAGAAAAAATAAACAGCATTGTATCCAATCAAAGATTTACAAAACCTGATAGTGTGTGATGTCATATTGGTGAAATATTCCATCAGTTGTTCCAAGATAAAGAAATTTCTGGCAAGATCTTTGGTCAACTGGTTTCAAATGATTAATAATTATATTTATCACAATGTAATTCAATTTTAGGACATAGACAAACTTTAATGTAAAAGTTCAATTTAGGATGTTTAAAGAAAAAGGGCAGTATTCAAAATAAAAATCCTGTTCATCTCACAGGCTTCTTGCATGCCACTGAAAAACTTTCTTTGCCTTTCAGGAATTTTTACAAGTCCTTATAATTTTGCTGTTCTTGCAATTAAGAATTATAAGTTATAATATATAAAAATCAGTGCTTTTTAGGGAAAAAGTCTTACCAAACAATTTAGCAAATAGATCCTTAGTAATAAAAGTCCACCACAAACAATATACAATATACAAACTTTATCATCGATTGATTCAGGTTCCTTATGCATTAATTGCAAGATTCTTGTTAATAACGCCCATATTTTACATCATGTTACCGGCCTCAAGTCTCCATTAAATTCCTTATGTGAACACAATTTTCTTCAGCTAGAACACTTTGGAAAATGCCATATTTGCATTCTTATTACACACTGATAAAATCTTCATGCAAAAAATGCTAAACACTGACACAGGATGGCAGTAGCCAATCAAAATGTTCAGATCTTCTAATTTTGAAGGTGAATGGACAACCAGTAGAAAACACTTATCACAATTATGGACAGTTTTTTTGTATTCAGTTATTAATGAACTCTGAGTACTACTGAGTTTGATTATTCTGCTTGTAAAAAAAAAAAAAAGAAAAAAAAATTTGGAGGGGATAATTTTTGAAGACTAGCATTCATTCGACTTTAAAGTCATGACACTCATCAAAATTGAAAAATGTTGACATTTTCTTTTATTTATTTATATATATATATATATATATATATATATATATATAATTTTAAAAGTTTGTAATATAGATGTTTGAAACTCTATTTATGTCATTGATATCTATGTGTGACTAATATTGCCAAACTGTAGTCTACTCCCTAAATTTAATAAGTTTCAAAGATTTTTGTTAAACAATTGCTTCTTTTTAGTTAATATTTTCTTAAAGTAATTTTATTTTTGTTACACTAAGAATTGCTTGTTTAAAATATTTTGTAAAAGTAAATCATATACAAATGTATATATATATTTGTTACTTAAAATAAATCTGTAAAAAAAAAAAAAAAAGAAGAAAGTTTCACCAAAACATGTTAAGGAATTCTTAAATTTAAACTTGATATTTGTAAATAAAAACTAAATACAGATAATTCTTTAAAAACTCAGGGATTGATTTAACACTGTATTTATATTATGAGAAGGACCAGCTTTGCTGCTAAAATAATAAAAAATCAGTACTTTTCAATTCTGATAAATGTCAGGATTTAAGAAGGATCAAATGAATGCTAATGTACAAAAATTATTTTCCTCAAAAGTTTTTTTTTTTTTTTTAATTTTTTTTTTCGTTTTTTTTTTTTTTTTTTTTTTTTTTTTTTCATTTTTTTTCTTTTTTTTTTAAAAAATTTTTTTTTTCATTTTTTTTTTTTTTTTTCATTTTTTGTTTTTTATTTATTTTTTCCATTTTTTATTTTTTTAAAATATATTTTTTTTTTTTTTTTTTTCATTTTTTGTTTTTTTAATTTTCTTAAAATTTAAAAAAAATTCTTTTTTTAAGTTGTTTTTTGTTTTTTATTTGTGTTATTTGTTTTTTATTTTTTTATTTTTACTTTTTTATAAGCAGACTGGTCACTCTATGTAGTGCCAAACTCTACATAGAAGAAAAATTTAATAATTCCTTGGCTGTCACTTCCAACCGTGCTTATGTTGTGAAATATCAAAACTTTAAAGAGAATTTAAGACTTGCTTCTTTTTATTCGCCCTGTTCTCATTATTCACTTTCCCTTTTATATCTGAACAATCCAAGTTTTATTAATCTGCCTAAACTATTAAATACTTGGTTTATACTTCAGGAAGATTAAATAATTTGTAGAATTCGTAAAAATACCATATACAGTTTGACACTTGTTTCAATATCTTGAAAACTATAACATAAATACTGCAAATGAATACTCTAAAATTTTATTTTTAAAAGATAAATATTATAATTTATTTTTGAGAATATCACTATAATTAGAATATGTTAATTACTTTATTAAAAATTAGATTATTTTTGAATCTATTTTTGCTAATGATCACAACCCAACTTAGATTATTTAATAATTAGGAATTCATTTTTGTAAAAATAATCTAATGTAAATTAGTATTGAGTGTTATTAAATCCTAAATTATTTTTATTTATTTTTCATCTTTTTTTTTTTTTTTTTTTGAGTGATCCTCTCACTCCCCCCCCCACCTTCTTTCTGTTATTTACCGTTTTTCACAACATCCTTCTTGAACTTCATGTTCTTTCATCTGTTTCATTTCAAGTCATCTGTTGAGACTTCTGCTTTGCCTGCCCTAGTGCCTGATACTCCACCACTGACAACTCTTGATACACAATCTCCCCGCAGCCCCATTCCTCCCGGTGAGTAGATGAACGATTCTACCAACTGTTCTTACTTAATTAAAAAAAAAAAAAAAAAATACAAACAGGAAAAGTGCTCCATCAACCTGACAGACATTTTACAGCATTTAACCACACACAGATTTTAATTCTAAAGAATTTCCTTAAACCTTCTTCCTCTTCTTTTCTCTCAATATTTTGGTAATTCTCAAATGGCAGCAAAAATGCACATGATGAAATTTATTCTACAAGTTTTGTAATTTGAGTACACTCTCAAAAAACGAATAGATTTTTAATTCTGCCATTTTTCAATTATCAAAGCATTTTTAAAGCCTCCAAATTATTTAAAAAAATTTTTTTTTTTACACATTCCTTTATGGATTCAGTTCTGTCCCTGGTGCCAAAATTTTGGATTATCCAGGATTAGCATAAACTTTTGGTTATCCAGAATCAGCATAACCTTTCGTTAATATAAGATATTTATTAAAATAATCCCTCAATAAGTGATCAAGTTTTCTTTAAACAACTTCCATTACTTACTTTAGCTTAGTCTGGCACAAGACTGCAGCAGTGGGGCATCTCTACACAGATTACCATATTCGATGGTATATGAGATACTCCCTCCCCTGCCATTTACATTTAATATCACATTATTATGGAGTTAGGCTATAGGTGTAAGTATTAGTTGTCTGCAATATCTGAGTAAACATTTGCCTATGAATCCTGTAAGATACATTTTGAGCCTTTGTTAGGTTGGGGGTGTGGGTTTTATATGCCATGAAATACAGTAGTCAGCAAGATGTGTTTCTTAATCCTTGTACCAACATGGGAACCCTGGAATACTTTTGTGTTAGTCTTTACCACATTTTACATTACTTTTATAATTTTTGACTGACTTGCTAGTTTATTTAATTGTATACATCATCAGATTTTTTTTTATTACCCTCCAAGTAATTACAAATGCAGCAGCATCTTGTCTGCAATTGATGGTTAAAGAAAAGACAGATGAGATATTTCTAGAGCGTTGGCACAGGGTATATTATTAAAACACCTGGTGAAGAATAAATTTGCTACCAATGGCTTGCATGACTAACTTAAATGTCCATTAATCTAGAATGACAGACTAATTAAAACCATGGAAAATAATTAATTCTAAAAAAAAAAAAAAAAAAATTATATTTATTCTATAATGAAGAGAAAAAGAATAATGTAACTACCTTAGTCTGACACAAGGCCATGATTATGAAACACTCAATGAAGATGAAATGGTCTGTTCAATGAGATTGTGAACTATTATCTCGTAACAATTGCCAAGGTATTTATTAATAGTCTACAAGGGTAGAGCATTTGGGAGGATAACACTCAGTTATAATGGTCTGCTTGACGAGCTCATTAACCATTACCCTATTATGAGGTTACCATTTTGTTTGTATTTTGAAGAAGTAAACATGTCTTATTGGATTTGTGGCAGTTGTTTGATACCAATTATGAAAGCCACAAAACTACCACACTCTGACAGATATGTCCAGGAAAGTTAAAATTGAAAAATGGTTTTAAAAAAACAAAAAAAAACTCTTTTCACTTCCTCCATGGAAGTTAAATTGTTTTATGATCAATCAAGGCTGGTCATCAGTGGGGAGGATAATAGATGCTTATAATAGTCATTGAAAGATTTTTAAGATACAAAACTTTTATAGGATTTACCTGATTCTATCAGAGAAATCAGACACTTACCTGAAATTTTAGAAAACAATTAACCTTGTATCTCAATTTTAGAGACATTTTCAGACATGTCATATACATGGGAAGATAGCTTTAAAGGAACTGTTCAGTTATACTTCTAACTCAATTTTTATGAAAACTGGACTTAACTAATCTTGTCAGTACATAACTGAAAACCTAATCTTTTGTTGAATTATGAGATACAAAAACTAATTTTAATATTAAAAGAAAATCAGTTGTGTTTAGAAAGGAACAAAGTATACATACAATTAAATCTTTTGGGTCTTGCCACTGGATCTAACTAATGCCTTCATCTACTGTGCCATGTGTCCTTGAGTGTGAGTTCAATACCCGGTTAAGGCAGTGGAGAACTTGGAGAGGGGAATTAACAGGAGATAACTGATAACTATTAAAAACATGGCACATGGGACTAGAACAGTCTACCCCAGTGAACAAAATAAAGGGTTCAGTTCAACATTCCAACCAGCTGAAGAAGGCTGGAGCGTACAACGGCCGAAACGTTGTAATAAATATGATGACAAAGATGAGGACAATAGTCCAAATAATGTAAATAGTGGATAAATTTGATTGTATTATTTTTACTTCTTTCATTTTCTTATTGCAACACCAATTGTGTTGCTTTTAAAATCAAACTCCCAAGGATAAAGGCTTCAAATCTTATTAGAAATTAATTCTTTATTTTAGATCCAGGTTACATGACTGAATGGTTGTAGAATGTTAAGATGACCATCAGTCTTGCAATAGAAAAGAAAAAAAAAAAACAATAATGATAACCTATGTTTTTGTTTTTTTTTAACTTTATCATGACCAACACAGGACCAAAAAGTCTGTAAGCAACTGAAGGTTAAAATATAAATCAGTTGTAGTTAGGATACTGTTATAAAACTAACTTTTTAATGCATTGAGTGACACTCCCATAAAAAAAAAAAATCATATTTAATATATGTTATATACTGAAGTTTTCAGGCTGACCCACTTCCCAAAATCTGTGTATTACATAATACTAATAAAATAATGTCACACTATACAGGGAAGTGTTTAAAATTTAACATTTAAAATTTAATTTTTTGATGATTCTCTTTTCTGCACTTTCCTTAATATTTATTCTTGTATACAAACATCTTTTTCTCTTTCTTGCACACTACCCCCCCCATCCACCTCACGCTTCTTTGGAGCAAATTTAATGTTTGCTGAATGAGATTGCACATTTTAAATGGTTTTATGATGATTTTATTTTTCCTAAGTTAAATGATCAAAATTGCCATATTACAGGAGCTCCTTTTATATCTTTTGAAACCTCACAGGGAGCCATTGCATAATAAATACTTACTTGTTCAAATATAAAATCATTTTGAAATTATTAGAAAACAATGGCTTCAATTTATCATTTTCATGACTATACTGTCATTAAATTTAGAAGAATTTCAAAAATATTTCTTACTATAATTCTTTTTAGTTTTTGACATTAGACTATTAAAATTTCCTCAGTACTATCAAGAAATTTCTGTAATATGGTAAAAAAAAATTGAAGATTGACTTTTAAAATTTTTTTATATATTTTTATTTACTTTTAAAAAATCTCATCAAAGAAAAGCAGAACTTTGGAGAAAATTGTCTGTCTTGCAAGAAGCATGCCTTTTTATACACATGCAAATACAATTTACACTTTCTTTGTGATGAGAAATTTTTGTTACCTGATCCCTCTTTCAGATGAGCACTTTTTTTTTTAGTAGCTTTCCAAACAACTAAAATTTCATCTTAAAATATTTAAAAGGTTTAGCTTGTACAATGACAAATAGAAGAAATTAGGGGAGTGAAAGATTGTGAGTCGGCAGGGTTCTAAGTAGACCTGTTTGCTCTGAAAATTAGGATTTTAAATTTTGGCCTTTTTTTTATTAAGCTAAGTTTAAGTATAGAGAGAAAGATGTACACAACATCAATGTTCTAAGTAAAGAAGATCTGTCTATGAAAATCAACACATGAAACATATTTCTTACTTTAACCAATATTATGCATTTGCTAATGCCACAGCTGCATAAAATTTGCCAAATGAAACTGAAAACAAAAAAAAAGTTCTTAGAAAAAAACGGTTTTCAGCTATGTAATTTGGTTCTTTTTTATTTTATTTTTTTTTTTAAGAGTGTTGGGAACTCTTTTATAAACTTAATAGAAATTTAGATTAATCAAAATGTTTCCTCTTGGGGAAAAGCATGAATACACTTTTCCCTTTCCTTTGTCCAAACACCAGATATTTTGATAAAATGCTTTTTCACTGGCATGCATCTTTTTTTGCACTATATCTTTTCATGAAGGTGAATGAGAAATCAGAAAACTGAGGTCAAATTCCAATCCGATTTGTTACATTCCACCTATGTTACATGCTTATGTCCTTGGGAAAGGTATGAATCCATCTGTTCTCCCCCTCCCCAGCAGATTGAACAGTGGGATAAACTGGACCATATAACCTTGGTTAGCAACCAGCCTACTGCAAGGAAATCTTCTGCTTAGCCGGTCATGAATCAAAAGTATCATAATCACGTATGGCACTTGACCTTTTTTTTTTTTTTTTTTGACTTTTCATGTAGGCGTCATAGCACTCCACAGCTTCCTGTGTTTTATTCCACAATTTTTTTAAATGAATGGGCAAAATGCTTTCTCATAACTATCTATCCACACAGTAGCAACAAAATCCCGTTACTGCCATAATCTACTTTGGCATGAGCCAATAAGAAATCAAGTAATGCCGACAGTGTATTAGTTTTATTTATTTATTTTCTATTTTGTATCTTTACCATTTTTTAATTTGGTATATTCAGAATTTTGTCAAATCCAATGTAACACTTGAATTGTCTCCCTTGGATTATGTGCTTATTTAAAGGGAGACAACTAATATAGGTTGGTTTATATCTACATGTTTACGAACACTTAAATGATGAAAGGTATGAATCCTCTTCTATTCCGATCTATGGGTAAATAGCAGAACAGACCAGATTCTATAGCCAATTTGTCTACCGCAGAAAGAAATGCAATCTACTGCGGGGAAAAAATCTGCCACGTCAGTCATGTATCGAAAGATACATGATCGCCTAAGCGTGTATCACACATGGCACATAACTAACTGAAATACTGAAAATTTCAACTTGGACAACATTAAAAATTTGACAATCTTGTTATACTTGCTGATACATCGTTTTAACCTAATAATGCTGTGATTGCTTGATAGTAGTAAAAGCAATTGCTCTGTTGGAGTTATGTCAAAATATTTTTTTGCCTATTTTGTTGGTTGCTTAATCTTTAGATTGGGTCATTTTGGACAAACTATATAATCTGCTATGATACTGATGCTACTAATACACTGGTCAAAGATTCTATATTTCCCACTACTGTCTGAGATTAGGGTTCAAATCTAGTTATAATCAGAAAACTTCAGATGTTGAGTTGTATGACAAGTAAAAGTAAGTCATTGACATTAAAAATAGAAGCTGACTTCAGATTTTGGCCTAGTCTATTGTTTTGACTGTTCCTTGAGGAAATACTGGGATCCATTTCTTCTCTTTCCAACTATTGATTAAATAACAAGATAGACTGAGCTCTCTAGGCTTGCTTGGCAGCCAGTCTAAGAGGAGGACTACTCTGAATTCAAAAATGGAGAAGGCAATGGGAAATTCTTCAAGAAATCCTGGCAGTTCATAGATAATAAAGAAATGGAATTTGTGGAGACCCAAGATGGTTCATGTCTGCAAAGGACATGGTATTTAAGAAATGAGTAATCCTTGGTTTGAAAGATTGGCCTAACAAAATTGTTTTATTTTCTTCATTTTCCCTAATAACTTACTAAGCTAAATAAATACTGACAACACACTCTTGAAAAGTTTATCAATATAAATATGCCAGCAGCAGTGATGAAGGTTTATTAATAAAACATTCCTGATTGATACAACAATTTTTGTCAGATGGGTGGAGATAGATAATAACTTATATTTTAACAAACACTAGATTAGAATCTAGTATGCAGGGATAAAGCTTTAGTTTGTTTTTCTGCCCACTGACCTTAACACTGTGTCACCACTTTTAATCAATAAACCTTTTTTTTGTGGAAAAGTTTAATTTAATTTTGCAATTTTGAACCTAAAATGTGTTTTTACTTTATCTCTCAGTATTCAGTTTGTTTGTTGTGCAAGGGAAAAAAGGTATTGTCAATGGTCAGGAATTAATGCAAGAATTATGGGTAAACTATAAATGAAGGTAACAAGATTAAAAAAAAGATGAAGCTGTCAGAAGGCAACTGGATAGTTCATCGCAATTTTTAAATTTTTTTATTTTTTTTATTTTTTAAGAGAAATGGTAAAAATAGTTGTTATTGAAAACAAGAAGCAACTGCATGTTGATTACTGTGCATGTCAATCTGGAAGTTTTTATTTACATTAATCTTTTATTTTTATTCAAGAAGATTGTAAAAGATTTTTTTTTTTTATTACCAGTTCACTGTATGTTTCTAAGTTATGAAACAATATTTTCTGTCTGAAATTTGAGATGAAGTAAATTTTTCATTAATTCATTTGGTGTGTTCTCCTCGTTTTGACTGTTAATTTTCAGTGTTTCAGCTGCTCCAGGTCTTCTTCAGATGCTAGTTGCATTCAGTCTTTGATGTCACTTATTCTACTCATTCTATCTGATTAAATAGGGAAAGAGAAAGTTTTCAAAGAATTTATGTGCCAGATATACAACTTACTGTTTTTTGTTGCTCTCAGTAACTTTTAATTCCTTTTTGATCAAACTCATTAAGTAGGTTACTCACTCTTCCTCTCTGCATCTCTTGCCTTCAGTATGTCTTGTGAGTTAAATTCTTAACAATCTTTGAAATTATGACTATCCAGAGGTTACTGCTTATTTCACCTATCTTTTCGATCTTCATATTTAATCAGACAGAATGAGTAGAAGACTGAACATAAGTAGAACCTGAAGAAGACCAGGCAGTACAGTAGCTGAAACCCTGTTAATATAAAAACAGCCAAGAAGAGTACAACAGCCCAAATGAGATGATATTTGTTTCTCTGTTTTATGTCCCAGATAGAGATTAAACTTATTTCTTTCTCAATTTTCCAGTTCTGGACTCTTCTCCGATTGAATCAAATCCAAAGTCTTTATTTAATCTGTTTAGTATTGGATTCTTAAATATTGGTGTCTTGTTTTCATGTGAATGTTGATAGTATAAGGCATAAAATAGTTTTTCTTTAATCAAGCCAGAAAATTGCATTGAATGTTTGGCTGTCAAAGATGTTTGACCCCTGCAAAAAAGAAAATGTGGAGGAAACAAGAGAAACTGAGGTCCCAAAATAATTTCTCTTCTCTTGAAGATTTTCAGATATTTGTCTCCATTCATTGATTTTTCTACTCACTATCATTGACTACAAATTGAAAAGAATCTTAAAAAAAAAAAAAAAAAAAATTAAAAGCTGATTTTTTTTGTATAGAGTTGGATTTATGAAACAGGTTAAGGAAAATCTATTCAAGATAAATTTAGTACAAATCAAATTTGAGCAATTTATAAATTTAAAAACTAAAAATTTTTTTTTTCATAAATTTTAATTCATGGTTTACAGGATTTCAGATGCCAACGAACAGGTCAAGTAATTTTGCATTAATTCTTCAATCTTTTTAAAAAATATTTGTTAATTTGGAGATTTTTTTTTTTTTTTTTTTTATCTCACAAAATTTATATTTTGAGTTTTAAATAATTTTTTAAAACCAAATCTTATCACAGCCTGCCATAATATTACAAGTTGTTTTTGCTGGTGCTTTTTTTTTGTTATGAAACTGGTTCCAGTTTCTTGTGGGTTTTAATCAATATTTTGTAGGAGAAAAATAACCACAATATTTGCTTTATGCATATTTACAAAAAATCTGATTCAATTTTTATGCACGAGTGTGAATGTTAAGTTGATTTTTATATGAAAACATGTCACTTTTAACTATTTTTTTTATCCAAGTCTGATGAGAAAGAAACTCTTTTGAAATTCTTGCTTTTTATCAGGTTCTTAAAGGAAAAACAACTTCCAACTTAATTTGGTCTATTTACAAAACTACAAGATAGGTATCTCTTTGATTCAAAACTTGTAAAACTTTGTCTTGTCTTACCCAGATGAAGGATGTGTGGGTGGTGTAATGGATAGCGGCTCGGAATGAGAAATCCGAGAGCCAAGTTCAAATTCCAGTTGAGTTTGTTACATTCACTTATGTGCAAATACCCTTGGGAAAGGTATGAATCCATCTCTTCTACCCCTAGCTATGGCTTAAAGAGTAGAACTGAAAAAATCATGATCTGTAAAAAAAAAAATTTGTTAATGCATTATTCACTGGCAAAAAAAATATTATTCTTACAATCCAAAATGTGTTGGCTTTAAATAACCTACAAAGGGTTGATAAGCCATAAAAAAACAAATCAATCAATACCCAGATGAATATTTCAATTTAAAATAGGCATGAGGTAATTTTTTTTTTTTTTTTTTACAAGAAACAAAATTACAATCAGGTTACACAAAGAAAATAACACTAGATAAGAAAGAAAGAAAGAAAGAAACAAACAAACAACAAATTAAACTAGGTTTAGTAAATTAAACTAGGTTTAGTAAATATCACTATTGTTTTATTATCCAGCTTCATAGTTAAGATATTTTTTTTTATTTCTCAGTATTCAAACTCGAATAAAAAGTTGGATTTCAATGCTAATTTTCAAGGTCGGCAAGCTATCCTCACTTCCCAATTTTACTTTTTTGTTATCTTAAACAAAGATTAATGATTAATAAAGTGGTGTTCTTTTATTAAAGAATTAATGATGGGGGAGAAGAAATATTGTCAATGATTTTTCTAAGATAGAAAAGCCTATTGATCTTTCACAGGATTATGACATATGCACTTGTCAAGAAATTTTATTATTATTCTTGGTTTCCTTGTACAACTTTTCCACAAGTTGGGTGGCATTTGTCTGGGGAAATATGCAGAGCTGAATGGCCTCTTAAGCTAGAACTGAATGAAGTAAAAGCTGTAGAAACAGCCTTTTAATTCTTCCTCCCCAAACCACCTTTTCAATATAACTAATAAAGGTGTTTTTGCTTGAATGTCGTCGCATTAGACTATTTTGAACCTCCAGCTTTCCAAAGAATACCAGGATGTCGACAAAGGAATTCTGCCTACCACACAGACGCCACATTAATTCTTTAAAATGACTGAGATGAACTTTGGGCAGTTTATTTATAATTTTGATCACAATACACACCTTAATTGAAAATTGGAAAAATACAAAAAAGTTAAACAGACGGACATCTTAATCAAACTTGTTTGAATACTTGCTGTCAAATAAAAAAAATGACTACTTACTCACAAAATTTGAGGATGGCTGCCAAACAGGCCATATAAGATGAGACAATTACCCCCAACCTCTAAAAACCCAATGGTACCTATATGATTGTTTATTGTTATTCATAGCTTATATGGACTCTCAACATAAGACACCCTTGATCCAATATACATACTTTTTCCTAGAGTATAAAAGGAAAAACAGACTTCTTTTGGCTGCTTGAAGACAGATTTTAAATTTATTTTTTAGGAACAGCAATTTTATTTGAAAGCACTTACAAGTTGTTAGTATTGTAAGAATTAATGATATCATAATAAATTTTAAAAGAAAGGGATTTTTTTTTGATAAAGTAAGAAAATAAAACATTTTAGTCACTTTGGAAAATGTATTTATATACATATATGTAGATAAAAGTAACATTTTAACCTCAAACTCTATATGACATTGCAAGAGTAAATTAAAATTTATTTTTAAAATTTTAGTCTTATTTATAACAAACCTTCTGCTATCTAGTGTTTGATGGCATATAAGACTTTTTCATCTTTATTTCCACCCACCAATGGTTCTCAATATACACTTCAAGTATAATACCCAAAGTAGAACTATCTGGTAGACAAATATTTATTCAGCTGCCCTAAATACTCAAAATTTGTACCAAACCTAACACAATAATACTGTAATATTAAGCAGGGATGGGTCTTATACGCCATGAAATGTGTAATCTATTAAGTTTAATTCATCTTTAAATATAGAAAATAACTTTAAATTAAACCAACATAATATTTTAAATCTTTATCTCTAAAGGACAAAAACTATATTTTTTATTTTTCACTATTGTTTTTTTTTTTTTTTTTTTTTTTTACTTATTTTTGTAGCAAGTGTTCCATCTACAACTACCACCAAAAAAAGTGAGCAAAAAACAGTCGAGCAAAGATTCAGCCAGTCCCCACCGCGCAACATCCCAGAAAAAAGCCTACAATTAACTGCTACCAAAAGTCTAGACTCTCTTGCACCATCAACTGCTTCAAGTTCTTCCACTCCAGCCATTGCTGCCTCCACCTCTGCCACTCATAGTGCCAGGTCTAGTAAGATTCCATGTGAATATGGCTATGTGGAGATACCTGCTTCAGCACCTCGTCACTTCAAACCTCCATCTATAGTCACTGCCAAAATGTGTGTGAAAACCACTGCACCTAAACCGCCAAGTCAGCCAAAGTATAAGGAGGAACAGTTTGAATCTGTACCAACATTAGGTGGCTCCACCCAACGGACTAGTGGACATCGGAATCTAACGTCAACATCAAGTGCCCCAGTGGTGCTCACATCAGTTACACCAATGGGGCAGGACTATGGCGATGTTGCCAAGTCATCAGTGCATGAATCTGTCTCTTCATTAACAAAGAAAGATGCAAAGTCCCACATAACAAAAGGAGTTTTACCCTCAACTCAATCTGCTTCACCGTCACCAGAACTGCAATCCCTTATTGCTTCATCTACAAGCTCTGATGACCGAGAGCCACGTTTTGTTTAGAGAACTTTTAATTACAAAAAAAAAAAAAAAAAGATAATTAAATTAAATGAAAATACATTGTTTTAAAACATTTATTTGTCTTGTCAAGGATATTTTTCTCTCTCCTTTCTTCTTTTTCTTTAAATTAATTATTTTTTCACAATTATGGTATGAATATATTTTTGTTTTGTCTAGCAAACTTTTTTCATTATAGCATTTTCTTTAATCACCTGAAAGCTAGAATGTTTTAAAATATTTTAAATGTCAAATCTATTTTGTTAAAACTGTTTTGATTTTTTTTTTAATTTTTAAAACTAGTTTTAGCATCTTCTGAAGCTTTGTTTCTGTACAAAACAATAAGCATAATTTGTTTGACTTGTAAATTTAAAGATTTACTGTTTCTGCCTTAATATCTCTACAAATCTTCAGCAAATGATAAACACAGATAAATCCATTTCTGTTAAGTTTCATTTAAAAACTACTTCCAATTTTAGGTGACTTCTTTTAAATGACATTCTTTATAAATTAAACATTTACTTTGGAATAATGCATTTCTCTCCTTGCCAAGATTATTTTTAAGCAGATGCATACTTGTGTTCTGAAAGGTGGTGAATTTAATTTTTTTTGTTGATATGAATGTAGTTTTTGTCAATCATACTGGGCATTACAGTTTTGGCTCAGTTGTAAACATATTTTATGAAATATTTATTTTTGTGTAGAAAAGCTCAATATTATATAATTTTTGTTTATATATCCTTATATATAGTAGAGTAGATTATTTACTATATGGCTAACATTATCAGATGTTCAGTACTATAATCAAGGTTTTTTTTTTTTTTTCTTAATTACAACTAAAAAAAGAAAAGGTATTTATTTCACTGCTATAATAATACAAATCAATGTTATTCAGTATTTTGATCCTTTGTTTTCGTATGCTCTTGTAGTGTGATGAATTCATGAACTGAAATTATGTACTGTAGTAGTAATTGTATGCATAGTTTGAGAGAAACCAATCTTTTTATATCTTTGAGAATCTATTGTTTTCGGCTATTTGGTTTGCAAATATTTCTCTTTGCACCATGAAAATAAAACTTTTTAGTTTTACACACACAAATGCACACACATACACACACATGAAGGAAAGTGGAGGTGCATTTTTTATATTTAAATTTGTTCAGATGTGCTTTTCAGTAAATTTATCAAGTATTTTTATCAAAGTAAATGTTATTTGAAACCATTTGCTTATTGCTAATTCATTTCTCCCAGATTTCTATAAGAGTTAATGAATAATGAAAAAAATCACATACACAATTTACTGATTTATTTTGTAACTAAAAAGACAATAGAATATAAATAAAACATGATAGAAAAAAATAGTGGTTATGGCATATTCAGCCTGAAAAGGGGTTAATTACTTTCTGTTTTAAAAGATCTGTGAGATTAGCAGAAATTAAATCTTTTTAAAGGATGAAATTAGTTTTGGAGATTGGTTTTGAGAAACATTATTAACAGTAATTGATAGCAGAGAAATTTACTTCTTCCTCCTCCTCCTTGTGTAATTGTACAACTTAATGTTTCTTATCCTTGCTTACTGCCATATTAACAGTGTCTTTTTTATTAAAAAAATCTCAAAAAAGCAATTAATTCTATTCTAAATATTTTCTCCCATTTTGAAATTTTGCCAAAGACAAGTGAATTAACACTTGGTATTTCGACATAATTCAGCAAATGTTTTCTATTTTAAAAATTTGTTTGAAAAGTGGGAGTCCTGGGATGACGAAGTGTAGCTAAATAAAGAAATTTAATAGGGAAGAAGTCCCCAGCTTTTTTTTGTTCAAATTTGGTGCTGCTTGTTTTAAAACTGTTGTCTTAAGATTGTTGAGATTGCTTTTTTGCAGGGCAGAGGGTTAAAGATTCACAAAAGAATCTTTGTTGTGCGACTCAAAATCTTATACAGTAAAAATTGCCGTTTTTTGGTGTAATGTTATTTGGTTAACCATATTTTGTTTATGTGCATATGTAGAAAACTGTTTTGAAGAGGTTATAGTGCAAACATTTTAGTTAATTATCAATATTCCAACAAATGCATATACACTCATCCATATTTGTTTACTTTCACATACAATTTCATTTTGTTTCTTTCATTTAACATCTGTTCATCATGTTTATGAAGGACACACTGGAAACAACAATAATTTTTTGTTTATTTTCTTCCTATTATTGCAATGATTTCATTGTTCCTTGAATAGGAATTGTTTTTATCAATCTGATTGAGGGCATAGTTTGAAATATGAGCATTCATCCTAGTTGTGGCACCAGTATTTATCATTGTGTTCTCTTGTTATTCTATTATCATCCTGGCTGAAAGTGCAATACATTTATTATTATCATCATCATCAATGTCCGTTTTGTGTTTAAGACGTAATATTTTTAAGATTCAAGTTAAGTTTGACTTGTTTGACAACCTAAGCTGTGCTGAATATAATTATCAAAAGGGCAGAAGAAAAATTGTTTAAAAAATCAAAATTGTTCAGTTATAATTTCAGGTATTTTTAGTTTTATTTCTTTTATAATTTCTCCTTCAGATTTAAACAAAAATTACTTGGCTTTCATGTTTACTTTAAAATAAAAATAATTACACACACACACACACACACACTTTTTATGCTTGTTGAGATTTAACAAAATCTTTCTATTGAAGAAACAAAAAAAAAAAAACAAATACTCAATCTCCCATTGCTCAATAAAGCAAAATGAAATAAAATTGTACAGGACCCACCCCCACTTTTTATTTTTAAATTTTCTTCATCATTTTGCTTTCAGGCATAACAAACTGTCTCTTCATGAACAAAATAAAAAAAAATTATGTCCCCCACCCAGTCCCAGAAGACAAACTGTCAGAAATTTTAGACAATTCTTGTATTAATTTCTGATTCCTGATTAAGCTTAAATGGTCTGACTAGTATTCCTTTGAAGGGCAGCTGTGATTTGACCTGCAAGCTCAAAAAATCAAAAAATTTATATGTTATCTAAAATGTCATTGGATTTTTTTTAATCAATTAAAGGTTCTTGTTGGCCTATAAACAAAATATATATATATAATTTTAAAAATACAAAGAAAAGTTTGCCTATTTTTAATACATTTTACTAACCAAAATTCATTATCCAAACTGAAAACTGACAGTATGGGGAAACCTTTTATATGTTGATAGGAGAAACTCAGTGTGCTCTTTGTGGATATAATTTCCTGTCATTCATTTATGATTTGATGAATTGGTATCAACCTACATACAAACACATTTTTATGGTAATAAAAAGTAAAAAAACAAACTTTTTTTTTGCCTTGTTTTTGTTTCAAAATTTAACAAAAATTGCATTTTCTTTATTACAGGAAACTAATTTTAAATGGTTTTCTAACTTCAAAAATCTTGAGAATCCTCTAATTTTAGTGAAACTTTCCTTTTATTTTCAGTTGAAATTGTTGTTCTGTCCAATTTTATCTACTCTTTGTCTTTCCTACATCGTTGGAATTATTCCTGCTTCACTCTGTTCTGCTTCTATGTTATTTTCTGTTGGGGAACTTGATTCACTTGTAGGCGTAGCTTTGACTGATTTTACTGCATGTTCGGCAAGAAAAGCAGCTCGCCTTCTTTCAATTCTGGCCTGCTTTAATTTTTCAGCTGCTTTCAGCCGAGCAATATGTCGGAGTTCCAGGAGTTTCTGGGCTGGACCAATAAATTTCTGGATGAAAAAAATGTGAATTTGATGTGTCCAGAAATTGTATTTTTTTGTTGCTTGGTCCAAATCCTCAGATGAAGGCTCTCCATACTCTTCAACTAGAACAAAAAAAAAAAACCAAATATTCATATGCACTCACTCTTAAATTAATCAATATACTGGTTAACTCATTAAGTGTAGGTGATAGGAATTTACATTATTACAGTTCTTTGGTCCAACTGCAAATGGTTTAAAAGACTCACAATATTACAAATGTTAGTTTCTTACTTTATTTTTAATTTTTTTTAAATAAGAAGATAATTTCTTATTTAAAAAATTCAAATAAAAACTGTTAAGTATCAAACTATTTGTCTTCATTTTAGATGCTGTGACTATAACAACCAAAATAAGGACACAAATCCAAGCAACAATGACAGCTTGGCAAATTTTAATTCCTAAAAGTGACTAAAGCATTACATGGTGGTTCAACCTTCAGTTCAGTGTACTAATTTATGAAATAACCAACAAGGAAAGAGCTTTCTGTCTGAAATTTTGGGCTGTGCTCTCTGGCTTTTACCAGGTGATTCTCTATCTGGTTAATCTTCTGGGTATTTTGACCTGAAGCCCTTAAATCTATAGGGGTAGATTGTTCTCATTCTGCTGTCCATGTCCAGGGATATCTCATCTAGTTCTTATTTAGTACTGCTCAGTTATTGCTTGCTCTGTTTTCACTGAATCCAAGTACCACGTTGTGTGACTCAGAGTTTGAACTTGTAATTACTATGTCATCAAATTCACAAACCAGTGATTTAATCTGCTAGTCCAGGGGTGGGCAATTAACAGCCTGTGAAAGCATTCAGCAAAAAAAAAAAAAAATCTTCCAAATCAAAAATGTTCATAAACTGATCATAGTGAACTATGAGAGCTGAGGCTAACTTGAACTGAGACTTGTTTCCATTGTGTCAAAGAAAATTAGCTCCATGTTTTAATAGCCAGATACCTACTGTGCATGCACCTGTTCATATGCATGTGTGGTCAATGTTGATACCCATATTGCCTGCAATTCTGTTTCATTTCAGTTTTGTCTTTGCAAAGGTAAGATCTGTAACCTTCCAACCTGAATGAACTATGGGCCCTCCTAAAAAGTGCAAAATCAAAAATGAAGGCTGTGCATTTAAAGAAGACTGGACACAAAAATATTTCTTGAGTAATTCCAGGAATAAGGTAGTGTGTTTACTGTGTCATGAGTCAATTGCTGCATTCAAGGAATACAATTTTGAAATGACACCACCAAACAAAACATGCCAAGTTTGGTAATGAAATGTTCCAGGAACAAAGCTGCAGATTGTGTTACAAAGCTGATTGAAGCAACAGACCATATTTACGAAGCAATTGGCACTTCAGGATAGTGCTACAGAGGCAGGCTTCATTGTAGCATACAACCTCACTAAAATCAACAAGCCTTTTTCTGATGGTGAATTTGTTAAGCATTGCTTCGTAGATTGCACAAATGTCCAGTGTTCTGATGCAAGAAGCAAATTTGAAACCATTTCATTATCAAGTACAAACTAACACAACAGCTGAACTCTGCAAACAAAGATTTAGTTTTTTTTGTTTTTTTTTTAACACTGGATGAGAGCACCAATAATCAAGATACTGCACAGTTACTTATCTTTATCTGTGGAATTGATAAAGATTTCTTCATCACAGAGGAACTAATTGGTTTGGAATCGATGAAAAATACCACCACTAGTCAGGACTTGTTTGGGAGTGTTGTGGATTATTTGGAAAAATGCCTTGTCATGGAATAGAATAGTAAACATTACCATAGATGGGACCAAATCATTTACTGGAAAAAATGTGGGTATGATTAAACTTTTAGAGAACAAGTTAAAATCTATAGCTAAGCCTTCCTCCTGTTGGCATATGCCAGACACTAGTTGGAAGAATGTTATCTTTACACAAAAATATCAACATTTCCATCAGGTTGTCTATTGGAATGCAAATACATTCTCCAAGGAAGAGGTTTGATTCTAGTTTGAACCATCAATAGAGCCTCATCTGTCAGAACTCAAGCTCACCACATTCAAGCTTATCATCCAACTGCTATGTATCAGAGCCCCTTTGATCAATTCTACAAATAGTTCTAACATATAAGGAGGACTTAGCTGCTAGTGGGTTGACTATATCCACCAGGAAACTGCTCAGAAGGTGGCATGCTGAGCTTCTGCAGCTTCTACAGATCTCAATGGAATAGTAACTTTGAATATTGGGGAGACCATACATCTGTGGCAACTTGGTGTAGCATTGAGTCAACTGTCTATACATATTCCATGAAGTAGTGTTTGTTCTCATTTAGGATCTGATAGTTTACTGTCTTCAAGGTTAGATCCTTTTTCATTTTGCTACAGCTATCATCCCCAACTAGGCTAAGAAAAAAAAAACCTGTCTTTATTCTGAACAATCACAACTTGTTTCTATCAAGGCTGACAATGAGTGTAGTAGATTATTTTTAACTGTTACTGCTGCTTGAGCAGTAAATTTTGGGAGAGTGATTTGTCTACTAACTTTCTTCTCTGCCAGTCATTATGCCTGCTAACAAGAAGACATTTTTGTCAAAATATCTGGCAATGAGATGTAAATTCCTCCCTATCCCACCCCATTGTGGCTTAGTCATTCTGTTAGGTAGTCAACATTCCAATAAAGGCCAGAGTAAAAAGACAATAGCAAAAAGATAAGGATGGACACTCAAGCATTTTGATTACCAAAGTTATGGTATCATTCATGAATGATAAATTTTGTTTTGTTTATTTATTTATTATTTTTTGTATTTTTTTCTTTTTAGCCATTAAATTAAGCTTCAGGAATTATTATGACTGCCAATGTAGTTCTTTTCCCTTGACATGAAGTAATACTACACTCTGAATGGTAAGGTCATTTTGGAAGTACAATTTACCAAAATGTTCGCTCATCATCTCTCTTTGCTAACCATTTTAACATGTCAAAAAAAAAAATGTTTTCCAAGATACTGAGATTTATCAGGAAATTTACCATCACCAGGTAAGTTTTTCTTAATTCATTTTCTCATACTTACTTTACAGTCACCTTCTAAAATTTTAGAAGTTTCAGTCAGAAATCTTGACTGGCATTTATTTCCACTGGCAAAAATGTGTTGATTTATAAGTCATTATCAAAGATGAAATCACTAATTTAAAGGACAATTCTGCAATCTTAAAAACCTTCAAAATAGGCTTTTTAAAATTAAAATTAAATTTTCAAATTTGACCCATTTTATCATTGTCAAGAAATATCAAATTTCTGTCATCCATTTGATTGAAAAGTAATGAAAAATTAAAAATATTCTGTATAAAATAAACTTCTAAAAGTATTTGTTATTTGATTAACAAATGTTATGTTATGAACTATGCTGAAAATAACTGAGTGTGCTGGATTCAGACCAATAGAAACCAGAATTTACTAACAAATCCAGTAAGACCAAGTAATACTTTAAAGCTCCAATCCCATTAACTCCTCTGTGAGCTGTATAAATGTATTTTCTATTATATAAGACTTCTCCAAAAACTTAAGATAAACTATAATTTGAGATAATTTTAGTACAAAAGTAATGATTCCAACTTAGCAGTAAAAAGACATTTTGTGAATAGATTGATAAAGGTTTTAGAAACCCGATGTATGGCTTAAACTAAACAATAAATTAAATGTATAATATTGCTTAGGGAAACAAAAATACGATAATGGAATTTTCAAAAAAAAATGAAAAAAAGGCATGTGTCAAACTAGATGACTGAAATTTATTACCTTTGTTTGAATTTTCAAAAAAAAGGTGCATGCTTGGACAATGGCAGTCTGTTTAAAAGCCAGCCATACAGCAAGTCACATCACACACATTCCACTGATGACACTGTCAGGTAAATGTTGCATTTGTGACACTGCATGTCTCGCAAGATGACTTCTTCAAGGACAGTCCATTTGAACTCTTGCAAGACTACAGTCTACATAATTTTAAGTAAGGTGAATTATTCTATAGTAGGACCAGCATCTCTATATATGATAATTCTTTTTTTGTCTTACAAAGTAAAAGAAATGAAGTAGGAAGAAAACAAAATGATTCTCTTAAAAATATTAAGGAAAAAAAATACCCCAGATTTCTTCAGAACTAGCTGACAGAAAAATGATATCTGTAAAGGAAGAATTTTAAGAAAAATAGAAACAATGGGCAATGAAAGAAAATGGCTGATCTTAATTAGGGGTCAAGTGTCTTCATTAAAACATGGATAGCAATTGCAAAGATCTTAACAGATATATAAAAAATTATGCAGTTTTAGTTATTACAACTGAAAGTCTGTTTATTTCACCCTTTGATGAACATTGTGCATGTCTCTTTTAATCTACACAATGTTTCATGTTTATCTTGTTCACTGTGTCGCAGTGTGCCCAATCACCACTCCCACCTTTTTGTAAACAACCCCGGATATGCCTGCTGGTAGAGAAAGGTCATGACCCTTGTGTGCTAAAAATAGCAACGACATCCTTTCAAACTGACAGAAACACAAACACACAAAACTCAATTTTCACCACTAAACAAAAATAAAAGACCTTTAATTTTGAACCGAAATTAATTTAAATACAGTCAACAAACACCAAACACACTTTTGACTGTAATTAATATGGCCCGAAATTAATTATATTCATTTACTTGTTAAGCGTCACTGCTTCTCTTGTATGAACCATCATATCTAGATGCCCGAGACTTCACAGCGGTTTTTGGCCGGCCAGGGAGCCTTCCTGAATCGCGACTTTGACACGCCCAGTCAAGTCAACCAAGCCCAGCAGCAGCTGACGGGACCCAGTAGCAGCAGTTGTTCAAACAGTCCTTTTCAGGGCTAACTTCTGAAAGTCATTCAAGGCTCCACTCACTTCACTCTCTGCTACTGCTTGCCCTCTGAGACACCAGCTCACTCCTGCAGTTACCAGCAGTCTTCAGCTCGCTCCTGCAGCTTCCAGCTCACTCCAACAGTTTCCAGCTCACTCCTGCAGCTTCCCGCAGTTTCCAGCTCACCCCTGCAGCTTCCAGCAATCTCTGGCTCACTGTTCCCGAACAAACGACCTCTGTCGCCTTACCACCCACTGTTCACAAATAAAGACACGATTTCCATCGTCTACAACGGACCATCTGCGTTTGTCATCCATCTTTGCTATTGCCAACTCCTTGCCTTTGTGTCCCCTTTTTTAGTTGTACGGGCGATTGGCACTCACACCTCTTGGCCCACTGCAACAACTGAACAACATGAAACTATCATTGGCCTATCAACTTCACATTTCATATCCTGTTTTTTGATAAACCCAACATAAAATCCACTATAGATCAGTAAACAGAAGAATGATCATCCTATCAAAAATCCTTTCCAATAATCACATTAAAAACATCCAAGTGACATTGACATGACAATGACCAAGCACTTTCAATCATCAGCAGCAGAGTAATAAAAAAAAAAAAAAAAAAAAAAAGGTCAGTATTAGATTTAGGAGACAAGAGATAGCAAAGACCCTCTACTACATAACACAAGAAAGTGAATTTTCTGAACATTTCAGTGTCTATTCACATTAGCTTCAGAACAGTATTATTTGGAGATTGATACAAATAAATATTGAAATATTACAAAAATCATATATACAGGGTGTCCCAAAAAAAAAAAAAACAGGTAATTTTAGATTTCTTATATGATGAAAAAAATCAACTAACATATAAAAAAAAAATTAACTCTGTATTTTACTATATGAATGACTAAAAAAAATTAACATAAATTTTTTAACCATTTCAGGATGCCGCAGTTATCAAATTTTCAGCACAAGGAGATTGTTCTCTTTAAAAAAGAATATCCAAGTAGAAAACAGAAAAAAAATGCCAATAAATTTTGCCAGAGTTCTTTAGTTTGAACACATAACATTTGTGTTTTTGTTCTGTTTCAAGCTATTAAATTTCTATTCTTTGCTTTTGTTTCAAAAGTAACAAACTAACAAAAGTTCCAACAATTAAATAAACTGTACCAAATTTCCTGCTTTTTTTTGTGGGGCACCCTGTATATTGGTATTTTGCCTCAGAATGATTGATCTGCAACCATTTATTTATTTTCATTCATTGGGAGTAATCAGTACAAATTAATAAATGCTTTTCTTACCTGGCACATCATTCTCAATTTTTTCTTTTGATAATGAAACATGCACCTGAGAAAAGAATACACATAAGATTATATAAAACTAGCAGTAGAGCCCGGCGTTGCCCGGGGATGTAACAGTAAGAGATAGATCAAGTATCGACCATCATAAAGACTGAAAAATAAAATTGACAAAGATTATTGTTTAAGGTTGACGGACACGCATGTCTTAATTAGTTTTTTTTTGTTTTGTTTTTTTTTTACGAATTGGTCAAACCCAAACTCAAATCAAAACATTGTTTACAATCATTATGAGTCTATTGATTGATGAATAGAATTTTATTATAAACAATTGTCTTGTAAATGGAATTTTAAAGCATTCTGAATGTAAAAAAATAAAAAAAAAATGTGCAAGACAATAAGAAACACTACATGCCAAAAAACAAAGTGAAGTTTTGTTGAAATCAGTTGAAAAATGTAGGTAGCCTTTCTCTAATCTTTTTACAATTTATGATTTTTACTTATTGAATACAGTAAAAAAAATTGCATATTTTGCTTGTGGTGATTCATAATTAGAATTCTGATTTGAATATATTTTCCTTTTCGTTGTTTCTAATACAAAAAATATTAACTTTATTTGGGTTTATTAATTTATTACAAGGTAAGTACTGTGTTCTTTCCTTAATAATTATCATCTTCGAAATATTGTTGTTTTTTATGGAATTTTTAAAGCATTCTGAATGTAAAAATAAAGAAAAAAGTGTGCAAGACAATAAGAAACACTACCTGCAAAAAAAAAAGTGGATGTTTGTTTTATTGGCTGAAAGATGTAAGAAATCCGATCACATATATAAAGAAACACACACACACACACACACACAACCTGGGTTTTTTAACCCGATGTGAGTTGTCCCCCTTTCATTCTCACAAATTGATTTTGTTAAAAAACAATTGTGTTTTTCCCATTTTCGGCACCGTTAGAACCACCACAAGGTAATTTTATGTAGTCCTGTGAAGTTTTGTTGAAATCTGCTAAAAAATGTAGTAAATCCGATCCAATATATAAACGTTACAGACACACACACACAATCTGCGTTTTATAATAAGTAAGATTATGATCTTATTTATATTTGACATAAAAGTTTTTAGCTCTTTTTGATAAAATCTTATAAATTCATATAGGAAGTGGACTGTACTGAGACCTTTTCTGCAACCACTTATGTGTGTGATATACAGAGTGACTCCCCATTTTAAAATACTTATAATTTATTAACTATAATTTTTACAAGAAATGGATATGAGAGGAAAGTGTTTAGCATGAGGTTTTATTTAAAATTAGATATGGCCAACAGATTTCACTATCAGCTTTTTGAACTGCCCATGAATTGTGTCAAGTGATTTCACCAGAAACTCTTGTGGTATGGAAGACTTGTATTCAAGTTTTTCCAAAGTTTTGCTTTGGTATAGTAGACTTGCTCCTTTAACCAACCACAAAAAAAAAAGTCACAGGCTGTTAAGTCAGGACTCATGGCTGGCCACATATACTTAAAATAGGAGTTACTTTTCAATCACCCTGCATATTAGGGATGAATTTAAATTAATGCCTCCTATTCATTTCCAGACACTACAACAAATAAAGGGAATACTATAAAACTGTTGGATAGAATATAAATTTTCAGTTACAAAAAAAATATATTTTTCCACTATTGGCTAGGCATTTTTGAGGTGCACTTAATTTCGTGGATTGACAGACATATAGGGCCACCTGGAACATGGCTTGTCATTTAAATTGCTGTTATCACTGATGAAATGTATTAACCACCACCTAACTCTACTCACATCTACTGTTTAGGTTTCATAAATGTTCAGCAAGTACTGATAAATATCAATTGATGCAATTTTTTTTTCAGCATGGAAGAACTCAATGATATTCACTTTCATGTCAGATGCCATTTTCCCAGATTGTTATTATTTGTAACAATGCAAAAATAATAGGTTATTTATTGAAAAGTTTAGCTACTATTGCTCTGCCTCAACATCTGCCTCTAATTTTCATAAAGTAGCATAATAAAATAAGAATGATTTCTTTCAGAACAATCATTGTATGTGCACACATGCCCTTCTGAAGATATTTTGACTGCATTTTACCCAGTTTTGAATAAAATATAAAAAACAATCATTTAATTACAATGGAATAATTTTTTAGCATATCTGTCAAGATGAGCTGTTTTTGTAACACATCGCATAGGATTTATTAAACAAATATGAAAAAACTTACATTCAATCTCATGATTACATGTCCAATGACACAGAAAATTCAGATGGTTGGGAAAAAAATTAAAAAAAAAGAAAGAAAGAAACCATAACAGTTGTATTTTAGCAGTGGCTGAATACAGTATGTATAGTCATGGTCTTTACCCACTGACTATACCACTATTCCTCAATAACTTCAATTTAGTTATTTTCTGTATTAACAAATTCAGTATTTAGGGGAAAATTAGATGCTTAAATATCATTTTTGTAAATTTTTACCTGAAATTTGACTGTTGAAACTTTCTAAAAGCAATCTGTAATGTATTCAAAAACCTAGAAAAATTAGATTGTCAATAGTTAGAAATTAATGTAAGTATCACTAATAGAATAATGTATAATATCCAAGAATATTATTACTCCAAAATGTACCTCAAATAAGTTAGGTCAGTTCAACTAATGAACCAGTAAAATTGAACATAATACTTATCTTAAACATCATACTTATCTTAAACATTGCTAATGTGGATTTGTTTGAATTTTAAAGCTTTTTATCAATAGAATGGTGTGTGTATAACATTATCCTCACTCTGGCCTCTTGATGCTAGGTAGTTGATATTCTCTGCCTACCTTATTTTTTAGTTTTACATCTGAAGAAGTCTTCTTACATGACATTGGGGGGGAAGCATCCCCAAGAATAAAGTAAGTTATAAGAAAAAGGAAGTGCATTTCAGGACAGAAAACAGACTTGCTTGTAGAAACAATAACAGATTTTATTTGTGAAGGGTTAAAGTTATTAGTTTAACCTTTTACAATTCTATGGTACTGCGGTCTGTCTAACTATGACTGGCTGCTGAGTTAGTAGATGTGGGCATTATTCACAACATCTCACAAAATTAGTTATCTCCACTAATTTGCTGAAAAAACTATACCATAATGAAAAAAGGCCCCAAACTTGATAAAAACAAAATGTTTGTTATTATTAAGAAGAAAAACCAAAGTATTTTTTAATTATTTTATTAAAGTTTTTAATCCTTTCTAGCATGTTCAAAATTTTGGTTAAAAATCTTGTTTTACTTGCATCAACTGGAGGGGGGCAAAGATTAGTATAGAAAATTTTAGCATCTTTTTTGCAGTAAAAAAGACATTACAAAAATCAATTAATTTTAATGAAATTTCTTGGACTTATTCACAATTAAAAAAATTCTTTTAGAAAATGTCGGTAAAAATGTTTTTTTTTTTTTTACATCTACTACTCCCCCACTTACTTAATTTTATGAAATTCACCCCCTTCATATTTGTATTAGTTAAAACAGGACTCCTTGGAGAATTTAAATCATCAGATTTTTTTTTTTTGTAAAATAGAAACACCATTTACCAAAAATCTGCTCTGAATCGTAAAATAAAAAAAATGTAATAAATCTAGGATATTATTTAATTAGAAAAGCTTTTAATTACTTTTAAAAATAAGATATATTAAGAACACTATTGTCTCAAGAAAATATTTTTTTGATGAATAATGAAGTTTTACAAGAATTGTTTTCTGTATTAATTTCACCCTTTTAGATGATATTATTATTATTAACTAAAAAACTTAATCATAAATGGAAAAACTTAATGCAAATCATCAAATGGCTTTTTCAAATTTAAAAGAATCTTGAATGTTTTGTATGTATATAAACTTGCTGATTTTTGTAGATACGAAGGGTCATTATCAGAAAATAAGAGCAAAAACTATAGTAAATTAGATTACAGAGAATATTTTCTTAAAACCCATAGAACAACAATAAATAGATGCCCTTGCATGAAATACTGCTGTCATATATGGCCTGGAGCCTCCGCTGTTCATCTTAAAATCCAGAAACGGATATGCAATGTGATTGGCCCTGATCTAGCATCTCACATGCTGTCACTTCCCTCTGTCTTTTCTACACAGTAACTGCTCCGATGAGCTACTTTCGCTAGTTCCCAAACTGCATGAATTTAAACGTGCTACTAGTTTGGTATCTCAGTCCCACCCTTTCACTGTCAAAATGGTTAAATGTAGCCATCTCTTCTACTCCAATAGCTTCATTTTTTGCACTGCCCATTTGTGGAACTTCCTTCCTCTTACTTGCTTCCCTGATAGTTATAATCTTCAGCTATTCAAATGCAATGTCAATTGACATTTCCAGATGCCTTGATCTATTCCCCATCCTTCTCTTCATCCTTTCCTCTATCACACCTCTTTACTCTTGTTCCCCACTCTCTGTAATCCTTTGCGTGCTAGTGGCACTCCTGCCTTGCTTAAAAAAAAAACATCAAGCTGTCAAACATGTCAACAGCTTAAATAGTCAGCTACAGTTGTTAAAAAATGCATTTCTGCAATATTTTAAACTTAAATAATATTTGTTTCAAATCAGATTAATTGTACTTTAAATCAGCTAATATTCCTCAAAGTTTCAGAAAAGTATATTTTATTTTTGGAAGATTTTTTAATAAAGAGAATTACATTGCAATAAACATGGACTAAAAAATGGCACTAAAATCAAATTTTTTTACAAAATAAAAACTCCTTCCAGTCAATTTAAATTAGTTTTGCAATAGAGCAAAGTATTTTGCTTATTGGGAATATTAAATTTAAACTTGAAATTAAAACTGAAATAAAAACTTCAATAAAGATTTTTCATTTTTTAAAATTCATTTTAAGCCTTAGATATCATGAATTAGTGTAGGTACCTACATAAAATCAACAGCAACTCCTGAAACTGGTGACTGATAGTTCAACAATTCAATCAAAGAACTTTGGTCTGCAGAGAAATTTGATCTCTAAAACCTGGTCTCCAACTCTTCTGCTTGATTGTTATCTTGCAAAACAAAACTTTTGAAGCCATGGAAAAATTCTCAGTATTTTGTAAGGAGTAGTGGAATAGGAGGTGAAGATGGGAGGCAATGTTTACTTGCAATCTCTTCCCTACTGGCAACCAAACTGCAGCTGCTGCCCACTATTACTAAAGGGTCAGAATTGGCCTGCTTATATTGAAGTATCCCAATATGGTTGGGCTGGGATTAGTATGATATATTTACATGATATATTTATCTATCAGAAACCCCTAATACATAATTTTTCAAGCTTTTCTAAATTTAATTTATTCAATCCTCACTTCAGGTTTTCATATGCCCATTGCTTGAAAAATCTTCATATCACCATTCTTAGAATTATACATGTTAACTTCCATTAAAGAATTAACATTAACTGGTCAAATCATAATTTTTCCCAACATTCAATTTTACATCTGTTTATACATTTACAAACCTCAGCCTATTTCTCTATATTCTCCTGAATTATTTGCCCATCCCACTGATGAGGGTGTTGATTAATAACAATGTAGTTAGTGTTATATTTTTTTAGGCTTTAAATGACATATAGTTTAGCAAATTCTTACACCATATTCCAGTGAGATGAAACATCTTCACATGAGGTTGTGCATGGTTAGGATGAAATTACATGTATGGTTTTATTTCTTGTCATATTAAATAACTGTCCAGGTGTTTTTAGCAATAGAGGTATACTAAATTTAGTATGCAGTAGATGAATATTATGCTCAGTTTAGACCAATGATGCACTTAGTAAGATGTGAAGTGAGATCCATTTTATAACCATAATTTTATAAGACACCCTTATTTGCTAAATGTAATCTTATCTGATCCAAGCCAAAATAAAAGAAATAAAATAAGGAGGTTTGTATTTTATACTCTTTTATTCATATATCATCTTTAAAACAGCAGATGATAAATGTATATTAGTCGTTTAGTAGCTAAATGATTGTAGTAAAATCAAACAAATCTGTTCCAACTTAATAGCAGCATGATTTACAATTTTTACACAATTAAATTTCTAGATCAGTTTTGGAACATCTGTGACTTTGCTCTTGGTATAATGTACACATTAATGTTACACATCTTTTCATTTAAAATAAAATTTTGTTTTTGTAAATTTAAAAGTTTTTTGGTTATGGAAGACCAATATACTAATATAAGGTAACCAAAAAATGTATTTCTTTTCAAATATGAAGGGGTGCTGAAAGTTTCTTGTCTCAATCAAGATGAGCCTTCCCCACCAAAATTCTGATGTTTGGTCATTTAGTTAGGCCAAGAATTTTTCAACATTTTTTGTATTTTTTAAGATAATAAAAAATTAATTTTAGTAAAATGAAAAATGATCAGAATTTGTTTTTTTTTTTCATTTCAAATTTCTGAATTGCCAACAATAAAACGTTCTCAGCATCAAATGCAATTACAAACACTCCAGACTTCAAGTGAAATTCATATATACAATTCATTGCTGAAGATGCTAGAAAAATGGTCAGCTTATACCAGTCTAGAAAGTACTTGATTTCATCTGGCATGATTTATCTTTACAAGAGTCAGATCAGACCAAAAATGGAGTATTGCTGCCATATCTGTGCTGGAGCTGCCCAATCCTCTTTTTCTAACTTTGACAGTGTTCAAAAGCATTTGCATGGACTTGTAGGCACTGAGTTATTTTCCACTCTACAACCACTTTCCCACAAATACAAAATTGTTATTCTATCACTATTTCCATGGAAAATATTCTGATTAGCTGCATTCTCTAGTTCCCCCAGTTCAGACCTATACAGCTAAGATCTGCCATGCCATATACACAGGGATGATCCACAATCATTCCTTTTGTATTCCATTCATAAGAAGAAAGTTCCATTCAAGCAGCTTTTTCCCAAGAAGCACTAATGAAACTGACCCTCAAGAGAATATTTCCCTGAGTACTACAATTTTAACCTGTTCAGGTCTAGGGAAAACCATTAACTGTCTTAGATATCCTCATAATCTGCATTAAGTTATAACTCCTATATCTATACAACAGCATCATTCAGTAACTCTTGTATTGGGTGAAAAAATTTAAAAAAAAAAAAAAAAAAAAGCAACATAAAGTAACAAAGGAAAAGGTTTTTGAAATATGTATTGTGGATTTTCTAATGAAAACATAGTTTCTAATTTGATATTTATTAACGAAGAACATCTTTATCATTCATGTAGCATCTAACAAAGAATGAACCTCTTCTACCTTTTATCTAAGATTATCTCACAAACTACAATATTTCAGCAAGGCTACCAAAGCACTCTAACAAGTGATGATTGTTTAGTGATAGAAAAAAATTTTACTATTTCAATAAAAAAGATAAAAAGTTTGCAAACCATTTGAGTCTGCCATAAAGAAATAAAAACAAAAAGATAATAAATAAATAAATAAAAGAGGCTAAAAGGTCATCGTTCCTAAATGTAGGTGAAGAAAAAGAGATTGGTTCACAGGTGTGACTCATTTGACAATCAGGAAGCAAGAGACAATTCTGAAATTAATTTGTCTTGAAAAAGTGATAAACACAGAGACAGCCAGGTAAAGGAACCAGAGAGTTGATGAAATAATTTTTCTCCCATACCCTACATTATCAGGACACCCAAAAATCCCAGTGTGTTGAAAGGATTACTACTATCAATGACATACATACATATACATTTACAAGGATTCTATTCTCTCTCTCTCTCTCTCTCATCTGCTTAAGGACTTAGCCGTTCAACACTATAACTTTCTGATATGAACTTATTAACTATTTGAATATTTTATATTTTAAAAGATATAAAATTTTATCAGTACATACAAAATATATCTTTGTACTAATTATCTTTGCATGCATTTTTAAAAGGCCAAAAATTGGTGTATATTAGGATTAAGGATATTATCCAACAATAACTACTTGTAAACAACCAATGTAAACCCCCACAATTGCATTTACATAAACATTTACTTTGGATAAATTTTTCACATCTTATAGATACTGAGTTAGTCTGTTTGTGTATGTGTAAAGTCAATGATAACCAAGAGTTTCAAATTTTATTTACCCAACTTCAATGTTTAACCAACCAAATTATTTCTAATCTGAATTGTCTTTATTTTAGATTTCTTGTATAAACTGCTGAGAATATATTTTAGAAAATTCTATGGAACAAATTTAGTTTTATTTAGAGTTTATCCTTATAAACAATTGATGTATTTGATTCATTTATCAAAATGTTTGAGAGACTTAAAACATTGATAAACAGAAACATTAATAAAATCATTTCTTAGAAATTATAATTGTATGAGAGTTTGAAAATGGTTTAACTGAATTTTAATGTCAACTGAAAAGTCAGTAAATATCAATGCTTCAGTTCTAAAAAGTATTTGACATTTTCTAGTTTATAGAAAATATTTCAAATATAAATTTCATTATTTATACAAGCTGTTACCAAAAAGTTCAGTAAATTTGAAGATATGCAATCTGTTCATCTGTCAAGTTACCTAGATTTCTCTCTACTTCACCAGACATTGCATACATTTCTTGAAATCAGCCCAACAGGAAATTTAAAAAAAATCATTTTCTACCAGTTTTTTTATTTCTTTAAGGAAGCCATCTTTTGCAGCAAGTTTTTCAAACTTTAGGAAAGCATCTCATAAATGTATTGAGTGTTTCATTTTCTTTCTCTAATATCCTTCTCCATTTGCTTCACTTTAAGTATTACTCCTATTTGTAATTCCTGTTAGAATAACTGAGCTAATCCTTTCAAAAGAATACATAAAGAGAACCTTATTTTCATTTTTTTACATACTTTAAATTAGGGCAGTAAACCATGTGAACAAAATTTGGAGAGATATTCATTTTCATTATCCTGACGAGGCAACATTCTTTTATTCCTTTCGCCATAATAACACGTTTATTCTAAATTTTTAATACAATTGCTAAAAGTTCAAATTTTCTCCGCAGAGCTCTAACTAATGTTGGTGCCATTTGTTTTTTTTCAATGCAGAATATTCAAAATCATCAATCATCAACATTAATAAAAAAAAAATTGTTTTTCAGCCAATGGAAAGCTTTAAAAAGAAATACATCTTTCTGATCCATTTTATGGTGGTCAATCTTTTAAAAAGGACATTTAATGGCATAACTACACAGAGTAACCCAACAGGCAGAAGTCATCAGTCATGCTATTTCATTTTACCACCATCACAGCAAGAAGAAACTGGACTCTACCAAAGGAAATCCATTTAATTGATAGTTGATAATAAGCAAACAAAGACTTAGCCCCTTTGAGGATATGTTTACAATTATTATATGTATAGATAAATAGGTGTCTGTTGTGATTAGAACTGGTACAGCTGAAAATAGTAATTCCTGTGAACTACAGCAACTGAACAGACTGGTGTGATCCATGGAAAAGATTGTAGTTTCATCTGGTATTACCAAGAAGGTACAAAAACGTTTGATGCTGGTTTTAACCCAAGAAGAAATCTCTGTGACACATTTCTCAATAGGAAACTTAAGAATATCTATCCAAGGGACATCATGAAGAAAGTCATCAAATGCATCTCAATCAGTATACTAATAAGGGAGAGAAGTCTTGTGAATAGGAGATTCTTGCATAACAGATAACTGTAAAGAGATATCAACAAATAGTACTACAGCATGATCTTAACTGCCAAGAGGACAGAGTTGTGATGCTTGACAAGAGCTAGGAAAGGAAGTAAGGGAATCCACCATTTGATTTGAGAGACTGAGCAAGAGAAAAATTGAACATCTGAATACTAGCAACATAAGTAACATTAGAATGCTTAAACCACATATCATGATGAGCATTAAAATCACCAAACACAAAAATGTTCACAGATGAATGTAGAGAGAGAGAGAGAGAGCTATTTCTGTACTGTCAGAAATTTTGGCTAATATATTGCAGTCTTGAGAAGAAAGAGTGATAAAGGAAAAAGAGATATCTAATAGTGTGCAATAATGGTGAAAGCACATAAAAGAATCATCTGGGGACTTGCAGGACAATTTCCTTAACATTGATGGATATTCTCCTGAATACAAACACCAAGGTCAGTAGTAGTAGCAATAGTAATTAAGGAATGAAAGCAAAATTTCAAGTCAAAAGTACTTACAGGTTCAAGAACAAACTTCTAATTTGGGGATTTTTTTTCTCAGGATGTGTAGGGGGATGAATAGACATCCATTCTACTAATTTGCCAGTTACCAAAACTAAAAAAACCAGCTCGATAACAGGTTCATTAAATGCTGATATTGTACAAGGAAGTAATAATATTAGAAACGGTAATTATAATAATAAAATTTTATAATTATATATATATAATAATAATAATAATAAAATTTTATAATTATATATATATATAAACAATTCCTATAATGGTGTAACAAGTACAAATGAGAAAAAGTTTAAAAAGTGCTTGGTAAAGAATCACATTCTTTGCATTTACACTGACCTATTTACTGCTCAACTAATTGCTAAACTAAATAGCCAAAATTTTTTCTTGAAAATTGATTAGACAAACTCTTATATGAAAGAAGTTGAAGGAAAAGACAGACATTTATTGACTCTAAACACTCATCAAAGATTATAAATGATCAATCATTTACCATTTAGTTTTGAGCTCATGCCAACAATATTTCAACAAATTATGTTAACTTTGTTAACTAGACTGAACTTTGCAGCAGCTTATTTAGATGATGTCCAAATAATAGTCTATATGGCTACAACAAATAGGATGCAGGCCTTACAAGAAACATCCGTATCATCAATCAAATAGTAAAGCAAAAAGGATAGTACAAATCATAAAAATAGGTCTAAAAGCATGTTTGTAGCAAAAAAGGAAAAAAATTTTTTACCAAGACTACTTTTAAGTTACACAACCATATTGCACACTGGAAGACTAGAAAGCCCATCAGCAAAAGAATGTGATACAAAAAGAATAAGGAATCAAGTTCAGAAAAGGCAAATTTTCTAATGCAAAATGTTATAATACATCCATAATAGAGACGGGAACTGTATATTGACCCATGCATATTCAAAGTTGATGATGGCTTCTCTGATGGACACTGTGTGCAAAACCTGTTTTGACATCATCTGAGATGACACAGATACTACACTACCATTAGCTTAAATAACTGGAAACATGATTTATTGGACAACACATAGCCAATCCTCCAGTCCAATTAGTGAAGTCACAAAAAGGTGCTGTGTTCTTTGTCTTGATGTTAACGGGGGCACTCTGGTGGGTATTCTGCTCATATATTCCATAGATGACAACATTTGCATTGAATGTGGATATGATTTGAGCCAGTGTTGCTTGTCTGTTACTGCAGATAATTCTTGCCAGATACCTCTGGTCACAATCATTATGGAACTATTGTCAACCACTGCACTGTTCATGGTGGGCAGTAATACCTTCCATAATGTATTTCCAGTACACATATGGTACCAAAGATTCAGAGATATACCTGTAGATTATTTTGACCAGTCAACTGCTCGCTGCCCACACTGTGTTAGTTTTTAGATCCAGTAAGCAGGGTGTTGTCCATACGTTCATGGTCGACTGGAGATGTGGACATGGCTGTGAGAGTTGGTGCCTGGAAGTTTAGAATGTGGCAAAATAAAACAAGAAATAATATCTGCAGAAACCAGACAACAATGGGGGAAATATTGACGTCTTTTATATAAGAAGATAACATCAGAACAGAGGTTACAGGGAGAATAAAAACATTTAGCATAAATGAGAAAAGAAAAAGACAAAATGCATCCAGCGAATTCCCAACAGAGAGAGGGTTTGCATGTGATAAACGCGTATTGAATCGCCTGGGGTAGGTTTATGACTAATAGTCCCATCTCATACAGACTTCTCAAAACAGGGGTTAGTCTTCTCTCTCTCCTCCAAAATTCTCTCGCAAATCTCTCAACTCACTGCGATGATAATCTTGTGACTCTCTCAACAACAGTCTCTTTCCTCGAGTCAGCTTTATTAGCAAAATCTCGAGTTAATATAGAAAAAGGATCAGCTGATCACAATTGACCCTCGGCCCGGCATGCAGCTACCAAAAAAAAGTGCCAAAAACTATCCAATTATTTACCTTATCTCAATCACGAGTTCTTCTCGCTTTACCAAAATTATACTTTGGGATATCTAAACATTGATTCAACCTTTTGATCAAAACAAATACTGTTAAACAAAACCAAGTATCTCACCCATCCCCATTGTTTACTAGTGAGATCGTGTTTCTCATCGGTAAACACGCATCTTAACCCAAATTGTACTTTGATATATAAACACCGTTTCCATTTCCAGTCAATAAAAGTTATATTTGCGTGTGTGCATTCATGTGGGTGTATGTGTATATACCTCTCTCTGGTACACATAACAGAAACTGTAGATGTGAAACTCTGAGACAAAATGATGCAACTTACCTCAGGGACCTTTGTAATATCAATTATTTTTGTATCTGATATTTGGGAAAGTTGTATATTATCACAAAGTGACAAATCAGGAGATTCAACATCAGGAGAGACAGCTGCAGTTTGCTGTGCCTGTGGAGGTGTTGCAGATAAAGGAGATTTGGCAAATATACCACCTGGTGTGCTTGACCCAATTTCTGTTATAGCTACTGGAAACAAAGCAGGTGTGAAATTAGCTCCAATGATATTTGTTGAAGAAGATTCAATATTAATCCCTGTACTTGGAGTATATTGTTGTACAAATGGTGTCATGACTCCGAACTCACAAGAGGTGACCTGGCGGAAGGAAGATACTGATTCCACAATGGATTCTGTCACATAAACTTCTGCACAACCAACAAGAGCTTCTATAAACTCTAGGAAAGTCATCTGAAATAAAGAAAAAGTATTAATTAGCCTTGAATTGTACTTATGTTGTTTTGTTATTTTTTTTAAAATTTCCTTTATAAACAGATGGATGTTTATTTTTATTTGAAACTTTGAGATAAGTTGTTATAGACCACAATAGAGAAATGCCTAGTGAGGATTGAACTCGTGAGCTTGGGAGATCAACTGAATCTTCATTAGTTAAATTCAGAAAGACAGATGGTACAGCAAGAAAAACATTTGTGTTAAAAATGAGGGAAATGGTCCAGGTATATCAATATATAATAGTAACAGTTAAGTTCTATTCTATGGACAATATTTTTTTTTACTTCACATAGTGATTGAATTTATATCCTTCTGGTTATAAAAACTAATGCTTTTTTGAATTAATTTGTCTCCACTGCTGGTTCAGCTCAAGTAGCTCAATTTAAGCTCATTTTTCTCTGGAGGGAGAGGATTTTTAGTTGTCTGGTGAATTCCTGTTTGTTACTGTGTCAGACTGATTAAGCCTTGTGTTTCTGTTTTGATTTACAACAACTAGATGAATCAGGGGTCTATACCTCAACACTTCACTAGAGATGTGATCAAGTTGCTATGCAAAAACGAAAATGGTGGGAATGGGATAGATAACTTTCAGCCTTTGTGTTAAATACAATGTTGAAGATTTTAGCCAAGATCTTAGCCAACTGTTTGCAGGCTGTCCTGTCTAGTCTTATTGGCTCTGAGCAGACATGCTGTGAAGAGCAGGACTATTCAGAACAACCTTCATTTGATCATCAAGCGTGTCAACAGTAAAGCTGTGTTGATCAATTTAGATCAGTCCAAGACATTTGATAGGGTTGTCCATTGTTTTCTGAAGGTTGTACTTTCATCGCCAGTTTCAAGCCGTACTTTTGCACTTGGATCTGATTTCTGTATGTGTCCCCCAGTGTGCTGGTGGAAATGAATGAGGTATGATCAAAGCCTTTTGTGTTGTTTTGTTGCATTCGTTAAGGTTGTCAGTTTTCACCTTTGCTTTATGTTCTTGTGTTGGAGCTTTTCCTTCACAAGTTAAAGGCAAATATGGTGCTACACAGAATCTTCTTACCAGGTACTCCACCTATGCTGATGATGTTTCAGTTCTTGTTTCGAGCAGAGCCAAGAGTGAAAAAGTCAGCAAAGAGATCAGAAGGTATGAGATGGTGACAAGGGTCAAGATCAACCATCATAAGTCTTTTGGCTTGCAGTTTGGTGTGTTGAAGGGAGTTTCTTTTTCTGGGACTTTTCTCTGGATGGATGGGTCTGTCAAGATACTTGGTGTCTGGTTCAGTTCTACTCTCCTGTTGGAAACGAATTGGTCAGCAGTATGGGAGAAAGTCAAGGTCACAGTTCATCTGTGGTCCCGGAGGAATCTTTCCTTAACAGTGAAGGCAGAAATATGTGCTTTGCAAATCTACCCAATTCTCCTTTACTAACTCCCTGTATTTCCACTCCTGCATGCCATACTAAAATAATTAGTTAGAGTGTTGTTCTCCTTCTTGTGGGGTGGCAAGTCTCCCATGGTTAGTCATGAATACAATCTATGAAGTTCAGATATTTGGGAAGAGAAAGGTGTTGAGATAAAAACAAAACATTGATACAAAAATTAAGTTTATTCAAAGTAAAAATAATAGATTTCCATTTTTAAAAGGTTACTTTTTATTTGGTAATCCATGTTATTTTCCTGTGATAATAAAATCTCCATAATTATATTTTTTATTTTTTAAGAAACAAAATTGTTACATAATAATTACAAAACTTGGCTTATTGTGATTCAAGGCCACAATTGCTGAGTACCCAACAAGACTTGAACTTACTAAAAAATGACTTGTGAATCATGCTAAGCATTTCTGTCGAGTAGCTACTTGAATTGATATGCCAAGTGTATTATATGCTTGAGAACATTTTGAGTGTATTAAAAACTCTCCTGGTTGTTAAAGCTCTGTTGCTATTGGCAGCAATTTAACTGAATTTAGCCTTATCTGACACAAAATCATAGCATTAGAGCTCCCAGCAAGGACTGAACTCATGAACAAGGGTTTATGAGATGAACTTACTCATCACTGCTCTCCAATAATACCACATTCAGGTAAAGGTTCTTTTACAAATCAGTTTTTGCTAAGCAAATTGATTGGCTGATTTCATTTTAATACCAGGAATTAGCAGCCAAATTTTGAAATTGAAGTGACTTAGTGGCTTCACAGCTTGGAAATTCAGGTATTTGTAGCATTACAATAAAGATTATCTCTTCAACCAGTTGTCTAAGTTAACTGTTTATTTTATTTAAGTAGATATATTAGTTTTACTTTTTCACTGTATAGATAATTAATGTACATATTTGTTAAGCCACAACCAACATTTGTTTT